>VDFB02354640.1:82002-92509 GCA_007258455.2 Sequoia sempervirens
CACCGCCACTATCCTCTCCATGTCCTTTGGGCAGCGCCTTTTTATTTTCTATAGTCAAATCAAATGGTCACATTAGTGATTGAGTGTCCCCAGGGGCTTAAATTTGACCCTCAAGAGCCCTAATTAGGCATTTTTTCAAACTTGAATAGCTTTTCACCAAAGTATCGATTTTTTGAAAACAAGATATTGTCAAAAAGCTAGTTCTGTGAGTTTTATAGTGGTGTAGGTTATTTTTCATAATTTTGTTGTTTGGTGAGAGTAATTGTTGATTGAAGTCAAATCTTGTTTTTTGACTCCTAAGCTCATAACTTTTTGCCCCAATATCCCATTTTCTCAATTCTTGTGGCATTGGAAAGGTATTGAGGAGCTCTATCTAGCCATCCATGCACTTTTTCATGTTTCTATCCCAAGTATATTTTTGTTTCAGTTCTTGTCCAGTGAGTATCCTGAAGGATTACTTGGACATTTTGGCAGTTGGGAGGGTGTTGTTTTGATCTTTATACTTCATTTCAACCTTATTTTATGTATTGATCTTTGATTTTATTATTTGAGAAGTGTATCATTGTTGTAATCATGGGTTATGCAACTCATCTTTGCAAGCATGAAGTCTAGCTAATGGTTGATTGTGGAGAGAATTCCATGGTTAAGTATAGTTGAGCCCATGAGTGACCTCATGGGAAGTTTTGATGGGTCATCCCTAAGCATCACCTAAATGCAATTAAGTGTTGTGTGGACTATTCATGGTTCATGAGAGATGGATTCTTGTGAACAACTCATGAAATATGGGTCAATGAATATTGACTTGAAACTGAGTAGTTGAATCCTAATAAATTGTCACATAATTTGATACACCATGAAAACACCACCTATATGAAAATGATTGAGCTAGCGAACTCTATGATGAACAGTTCACAAGGCACAACACTTAGTGAAAGTTTTAGAAATGGGTAGCAAGCTAAAATGAGACAATTGTGGAGGAAACTCTACTCTTAGGCATGCTTGAACCAATAATAAGATATGGAGCTTTGTAATAAATTATTTATAAGACATAACACTTGCTAAAAATTGAAAATAAGATAAAATGCTAAATAAACGATTCATAATCATAAAAGATAAATTCCCAAAAATTATACAATTAAAACCCAATAATTACCACATAACCAAATCATTAGCTCAAAATTATGTTATAAAACCAAAACACATCCAATAGAGTAATAATTTGCTTTTTAATAAAAAATGGAAGTATAATAAAACATACTGATATTATATCATGGCTGTTTCTTCTTATCCATAAGTCAGAGCCCAGAAGCTTCATCATGCCTTTTTCGCTCCTGACCACAATCCCACAGATTCATTCTCCATTAAAACCTTTCCCACTCTGCTGCTACACTCTACAGTTAAAATCCCCACAACGACTTGCATGTTCACATTCACCCACGCCTCTCAAGGCTATCCAAAGCTGGGTCCAAGGTTCGATTCCCCAAAGCCTGGCGTCTGCTCTGGTAGCCGTTATAATTGCCACCAATGTTAATTCTGTCTCCTCTATCTCAGAAGATGCGTTTTCAGACATCCCACAGACTCTATCAGGCATGTAATGTAAATTAAATGCTTTCATTTCGGGACAATTTCAGCCCTACCCAGATGATTTTTTCTAATATTGAATCCTCAATTGCAGGCGCAGACAAAGGTCCGAGGATCCAAAAACCTAAATCACGGAAAGCAGAGGCATGTACAATAAAGTGTGTGGTCACTTGTATCAGAGGCGGCGCTGGTTCTCCTGGTGAAGGCCCCCTCAATATCAGAAGGTGCATAGCCCTCACACCCATTACCAAAATTACACAATTCATTGAATTTTTACATGTGGAAGTTTTATGCTTGAAATTTTGGAAAATGCAGACCTCTTGTTGTTTTCAAAGATGGTTTCAGAACTCGACAATACTGGTATGGTTTCCATTTCTTTTTGTTTGGCTTCTAACAGTATTTTTTGGGGGGAATTGAAATGATATGGTATTTTTTGGGGGGGAATTGAAATGATATGGTATTTTATTGATATCTGTGATTGTGAAATCTTTAAGGCCTTGTTTGTAAATCTCTGTAATTTTTTGTGATGGCAGTCTGACTGAATGTTCTGATATCTGCAACTTGATTAAAGATGGCGAGGATGGTCCATAATGTCTAATCCTTTCAGCCCCTCATCTATTTATCCTTCTAAGTCTGTTATCTCATTCTTTCATTCTTCTTCTCTCTTGTTGCATGCATTATCTTGATGATGGATTATGGAGTTTAATCCGAAAGGTTGATTCAAAAAATTCACACAGATTCAAACCAGAAATTTAGCCAATGCACTATCACGAACTGTGAAAACTTTAGCCAATGCACTATCACGAACTGTGAAAACTTGATGTTGTTAAGTTACTGATATGTTTTATAAAAGCTTTAGAAGTGTACAAAATCAGATATTCACTTGGCAGTACCACAGTTTATGTGACAGGGTCTTTGTGCAAAAGCACATTGTGTAACAGAGTTTTCTCTCAGAGATTTTTACCTGGTGGAAAGGAATTCTGGGTTAGGATTGAATATGCAACATTGATGCTGGTAATTTACAGGCTCAATAACTGAATGGAACTAGGATTTTCTTCCAAACTGTAAAAGAATGGTATTCTTTAAGCGGAAAAATGAATCAAGGCCTCAAGAAAATATAAGATCCAGCGCCCTTGCCTTCATGGATAACGGTCCATTTGCTATCTTTTTTTTCAACCTATCATTATAGGCAGAGATGTGACCATTTTAATATTCTTTAGCTGAAATGTGTCATTCAGCTACATGATTAAATTTTTCTTTGATTTTCATGTTCATCTTATTCTAGATACCTATTCAGCTACATGATTAAATTTTTCTTTGATTTTCATGTTCATCTTATTCTAGATACCTATTGGTCATCTATTGGTCATCATTCTTCATTCGTATATATAACTTTTCAGGAAAAGATATTTGGGATTTTTATGTTTTCTTATTCTTTCTTTTTATCAAAAACCACAAGGAACCAATGAGAAGTTAGGAGTTAAAACTTAAGTTTCCTTTTCTCTTTTAAAATAGTTTTAAGAGTTTTAAAGACAATTTTTTTGAGAATTCAGTTTTAAAGTTGTTGAAGTCAGTTTTTTTTATCCTCTTATCCTTAAACTCCTCCTAATTGAATTCTTAATGAAATAAGAAATAAATCATTAACAGAATAATAAATAACTCTATACTTAAGTTTCTAAAATAAGATAAAATTTAGAGAAAAAATAAATCTTAACATCTAATCAAACCAATCTTAATTAATTACGGTTATTGTTTTAACTTTTCCAAATACTTTTTCAATTAATGTCTAGAATTATAATAGAATGTCCAAATTTTATTTAATTATCTTGATTAGGGTTTCAAAAACTAGTATATGATATTTGCATTTAATATGAAATTGTTGGTAGTTGTTGTCATTGATGTCAACACTTGAGGAGCTTTGAGTAAGATTGTCGGCACTTGATGTCAACACTAATTGTTGGTTGCCTTTGATCTCAACATTTGATGAAGATTGTTATATGTTTGACAGTGGTTGATGAACTTGTTGCCAGTTGTTGATGACAACTCTTGGTGAATTGTTTGTGGTTGACATTGTTGTCAACACTTGAGAAGGGAGACTGTTGGCATTTGTTGTCCTTGATGTCAAGTACTTGGTGAGAGATTGTTGCAGTGTTTTTTTGCTTAGCATTGTTTGTCATTGTTGATAAAAATCAGTTTGAGCTAACATTGATGTATGGTAGTATTGTTGAAGTTCATGATGGAATGTCATGCCTTGTCCGATGATAATCAAAGAAGTATTGAGTATAGTTGTTGTCAGCAAAGTTGATTTCATAATGATATATTAACTTGAGGATTAGAAGTGTTGTTGATAGTGGAGAGATGTTGCTGAAGGTCTATAATATGTCTTATGTTCTCTCTTGATGTTCCTGATGTAGCATGTTTTGCTAAAAGAAAGTTTTGGCCTCTGCAAGTTGGTTAAGTGTTCCTAGTTTAGGAAGTTACTTGAAGTTTGCTTGGGAGAATGCTTCACATTCCTCAATTGTTGGTATGGTCTTGCGGTTTGGGATTCAAAATTAGTGTTATGTGGATGTTGCACTCCTATCTTTTCAAATCACTAGTGTTGCCAAAGAGATTTCTATGAATTAGAGAAGGTTGGCAATGTTGTTGGTTGTTTAGATTGGTCTGAGCATTGATGTCTCTACTCTTGTGGTTTGGTAAATATGCTCTTAGTGTCTATGCAATGTCTCAATTCCAATTTCATGTGATGAAGTGGTCCACAAGTTGATCTGTTAATGTTATATATTTTGATAATGTGTTATGTGCTTCCTAAATGAAGTATTTTGTTCTTGCTTGGTTTGCGGTGGTTTTTTGTGCCATGACAGTATGAAAGGAGTGGTTGAAAGTGTTGTTGGATGTTCATGGAACATCCCCATGTGATCTACATGTTGATTAGTCTCTTTGGTGTTGCATTGTGTCTTGAGTTGGCTTTATGGGCTATTTGTGGATATCTGGGCGATAGGGATTGTTCTTTTTCTTGTGTCGTGTGCTTGGGGGTCTGTGCCATCAATTGAAGACGTGTTAAGATGTTTTTGGGTCCTGGCCTATCTTGGTTAGAATTGCATTTAGTGAATTCAATTAGAAGTATGTTTCTGGGCCAACTAGTTATGTGCTTCAACTTTCGTGTACACCTTTCCTTGATGCCAACTTAGATTGATGTGTGCTAGCATGTGAACTATTTTGGATCACATTATAAGATGTAATAATTGTTTTTGGTCCTCTCTATCCTCGGGATAGGACTGTATTATGCTTTAGTGGTCGACTTGTTGAATTCATTGTTTATCTTCTTCCTGGCCAACCTAATTGAAGTTTTAAAGTGTTGTGTTGGATTTCAAATGCAAGTGGTATGGAAGTTTGAACAAGTGCGAAAACATGTGAATATGGAATACATTGAATATCCAATAGAGTTAGTGCTACAATGTGAAGAAGAACGATCAGATGTGCTTGAACGCTTTAATCAACGGAGTGAATTGTTGACAAATGTTGTAATTCTTTTTAAACACTTTGTATCCTACTTTGAGATAGTGAATCTCGTTAGGTTCTTGTATCTTGCCCCTGAAGTTGTGTTAGATTTAGTTCAGCAAGTCCTTTGTATCTTGCGCTAAGGTAGCGTGCCTTGATTTGCAACTCAGTTTTGGCAGTAAGATTTTATATTGTGAGTTGACTCTCACCATGGTTTTTCCCTCATTGGGTTTTCCACGTAAATTTGGTGGCATCTTGTGAATGTGTGTTCTTGTCTCTTTTATCATTGTTGATTTGATTAGCATTAGAATTGCTATAGCTTTGATTGTTGAAGTTGTTGAAGCTTCATACTACTATATCCTTCTCTACTACTATTTTATTTAAGAGTTTTGATTTGGTTAAGTGCTGAAAAGTTCAAGTTCTGAAAGGGTTTAAGTTTTTGAGTAGACTGATTCACCCCGCCTCCCCCCCCCTCTCAGTCTTTGGGTGTGTTCAACAGAAATTGCATATTAAGCATGTTAGAAGGAGGTGTGCTTCATTTTTATTTCATTTTAAATCATACAACTACCAATTTTTTTCTCATGATATACTTTTAGAAGAGTGCTTGTCTATTAGTTTCACTATGTAACTTACCCATGTGTTAGTTCTTAGTTTTACAATCTTTGTTTTTTTCAATTTTAATCTTATCACCTTGTTTGGGTAAGTTGAATGGTCAAGTTTAGGTATGATGTTCAAGCTAGAAGGTCTTGTTCATATTAGTTGAGTTATGAAATTAAATAATGTTACTTGAATCCACTCCCACCACATTTATACTTGCTCAATTGAGAAGAATTTTTGGTATTGTTTTCTTAGTTAGTATAATAGCCTTTTTGACAATGCATAATAACAAGGTTTATTTAACTTCCTTCTTTGAAACTTTTGGCATCAATCAAGAGTCTCAGGTGGGGTAGAACTATTTTTATCCATTGCAACTTCTACATTGTATGTGCACTTTTTGGTTTGAACAATCAAACCTACAACAAGAACATTGGGGTCTTAAAAATACACCATATTTAAATTCATCAATGTCTCAAATATCAAGACAATTTATCTTAATTTAAATCTTTGGCATTTGAAATTTTTGGAAGTTCTAGTTTCAACTATAATGCCCCTTTTAGAGCATAAAATTATTTAAGTATTCTAAAAATACTACCTTTAATATTGCAATTAATTAACATTTATTATTATTTTAATCACATCTCAAAATTTCAATAAGATGGGATAGTACCAACTAACAATTAATTGGAGATTAATAAAATATGATTCATTTGACCATTTAGTTTTTTCTATTATTTTCTATGTTTTTCCTTGGTTTCATCCACAAGTGTGCATTAATGTAGGATCTAAAGAAGTTCAAACAATTTTATCATCATATTACAATAATATCTTAAGATTGGGCCATAATTTATGCCTCATGTATAAAGTCTAAGATTGTGAATTAGATTCATCAAGTCAATCATAGAACACATTATTAAGTAGTTTAAAGACCTTGCAATTGTTAGAAAGCATGGCAATTCTATCACATGATCATCATCGCTTTAAAATAAATCCTTACGTACCATGACATGATCTAATGCAATTGATGCTATTAGTAATGGTTAAGAATAAAAAAACATTTCAACTTAATTAATATTATTGATACATTGTTCCTTTGTACAAAGCCTAATCTTGAGTAGATCCATGTCAATATTAACTTGGTACCAAGATTGTTCAGTAACAATAATTGAGAATATAAAAAGGGTATTGTATAATACCTTTAAAGACAATTCTTAACAGAACTTAAACATAATTTCTTTTTATTAATACAACATATATATGAGAGTAAACACTACATACAACATGATTCAATGATCTTGGATTTTTTATATGTACTTAGGCATCCTCAAAAAAGATCTTATGGTAGGTTTGAAGCACAGTAATATGTCCCACTTTTAAACAAGTTCTAGGTCAAACCTAATCTAACTTACCTTTCTCTAATGGAAACTCTTTTATTCTTATCAAAATATTAACAAAAAAATTAATTCACCTCACCTTTTGGAGGGTCAAATGAAGTCATTCAAATATATTTTTGATAGGTACATGGGGGAGAGGACCTAGTAGTTGAACATCTTAACTTTGTGCCTCCGAAAATCATGGGGCAATTTCAAATCACTCCCAATTTCTTACAACTTACTGGGTGAGTCCCCTGCTTATAACTAAGATTTTAGGGCCACATCATCAAATATGATGTCAAATCAACATGCTTTCTATTGAGGTGTCTAAAAAGGTCCCTTTAAAAGTTAGACAGATAGTTGTGCATTAAGTCATTTTTTATTGGTGCAAATGATTTGTTGCTTGTTAGATCTAAGGAATACATTTCATTCAATTACAAGTACTCATTTTCAACACTAACAACTTTAAAGTCGCAACTATTAGTGCTATATTATAAAACATATTGGCCATTAAATGAATAAATGATATCAGAACAATTGGAACATGCTCAACTACTAGGTCATTTCCCCTAGCCCTTAGTGTTATTTTTCTAAAATAATATAATATGTACTAGATAGTTTTTAATATTATGTGTTTTTTAATTTTTTAATCAGCATAGGTCCACTTGCAAAACAATAATAACCTTTGTTCATGGCACTACGAAAAATAACAAACCATGTAAAAAAATGCAATACACTCCACATTGCTATCCTTGTCTTCATACAAATAATAATAATAATTTTGATGCATACACTAAGAAAAATGTATTATGATAAAATATAGGTAAAAAAATTCTACTAATACTAATTAAAAAAATAAATAATAAAAATAAAAATACCCAAAAATGTATGTGCACTTGATATTAGAGTTAATGGTCTAGTTTGAATAAAATCATGAAAAAAAATTATTTGTAGTGAAATTTGTGCATTATACTAAAATATCATTGAATAAAAAATAATAAAATTAACTTAAAAAATTAAATATGAGAAGTATTACTTTAAATTTCAGAAAAAACATAGACTGAATTTGTGTCACCATCTATAAAAAGGCAATGAGGTCACACTCAAGGCATTTGGAGTTGGAAGGTTGGAGTTTAGAGCTTAGTTGAGTCATAGAGTCCATAGGCTTTAGCATATTAGATGTATGCTCTCATCCTGCGCCTCGAGCAATCTAAATGATCAGAAATTTGTATGCAAATTTAAATTTACTCATAAATAAAGCAAGCATTGTTGAATAAGCCCTACTATTTGTACTTTTTAAAGTGTTGATATTTTGCCATTTAATTTGATAATGAACTCTCCCATTCTCTCAACCATCTAGAGAAAGAGAGAAAGAGTGAGAGAGACTATTATTAGCTTATATATATACCATTGCAACATGATATCTTACATTATAATATTAGAGATGGGATAGTAATAAGGGGACCTTTGAAGTTCATGTGAGATGCCTATTAACCCTTACAGCCTAGGGCATTTCTTGAATCAACGTTATAAGCTATAGTTAATCTTAAGCAATGCATTATTACTTAACAATGAAGGTTGAATCTTCCTTCATAAAACCTTGCATTATAAAAGGGGTACAAAACTCTATTATTTGAGTTATTTTTGATTGATTATTTGAGTAATTCATTCTTATTTGAATATGAGAATAGATTGTTTGAAAGGAATGTCTACTTGGGGTTATGAAACTTAGAAATGTAATTTGGTGGAGTTTATTGTTTTAAAGAGTTTTCAACTTGAGGTTGGTTAGTTGGAAAAATTGTTAGATATCTTATATTGATGATGAACAATTATAATGATATATTCTAGCATTTTTATGATCCTTTATTTTATTAGGTGAAAGCATAATAGTATGTCCCACTTTTCAACACTTTTAGGCCATCAAAATCAATATAGCTCACCTATTTTTTGTTGCATTTTTTACTTGTCTAATAATTAGGATGCACATATAACTATGGAGGAGACAATAAAGTCTATAAATAAGAAGTCCTAGAAGAATATTGTGAATGAGGAGATGGCTACACAAGAGAAGAATAATTCATGTGTCATAGTAAAGCTTCATAAGGATAAGAATTTGGTTGGCTACAAATAGGTTTTCAAGAAATGTAGTTCACAGGAAAAAGTTAATAAGTACAAGGAAAGACTAGTGGCTAAGGTCTATTTTCAAGTAGAAGGAATTGATTTCAATGAGATATTGTCTTTGTTGTGGATCTTACATCTCTCAAATTATTATTATCTATTGCTATTTAATTTGATCTTGAGATTGAAGTAATGAATTCCAATACAAGTTTCTTACATGGAAATTAGGAGGAGGAGATCTACATGGAATTGCATCAAAAAATTAATTCATATAATTAAAAATTCATGATGAAGGGTAATAAAGACGTGATTTGAAGATTGAAGAAATCCTTATTTGTTTGAAACAATCCCCCAAGGCATTGTATCAAAAAAATAATTCATATATTTTGAAGTTTGAATTTTCTAGAGCTAAGATAGATAATTATGTTTACTTTAAGCAAACAGATGATAAATTTACTATATTTTTTATTTATCTTGATAACATGTTGATCAATAGTAATAAGAAAATGATTAGGGCTCTTAAATATTAGCTTTCTTTACAATTTTATATGGAGGATTCAAGGGTTTCTAAGTTTATCTTAGGGGTTGATATAAGGAGGGATAGTTATGCATTTATTTTTAGGATAATTAGATGATGAATGTTAACATTATTTTCCAATAGTTCAAGATATTGGATTTCACACTAGTGAGTTTTTTCATTCGTATGGGAAAAATATATCAATTGAATAGTTTCCTTCAACATCAAATGAGATGAAATACATGAGCTACATCCCCTATGAAAGTATAGTTGGTATTCTCATGTATGTTATGGTTTATACTAGACTAGATATTGCTAAACAATACAAATCCTGAGTAGGTATATGTATAATTCATGCAAGTAACATTCAACTACAATGAATAGGATCTCCAAGTATCTTTGAGATAGATCAAAGTGTTTAATGTACTACCAAGAATGATCAGATTTAAGTATGATAGTGAATATACAATGAATATTCATGGATTATGATAAGATGGGAGATGTGGATAGTTGGTGGTCTACTAGTGGATATTGTTTTATCATGTTCATTGGTGTAATTAGTTGGACAATAAAATGATCTAGGTTGTAGTTCTTTCTCAAATATAGAGCTAAAATCCATGGTAGATACCCATTCCTATAAGTAATAAATTAGGATCCAAATATTATATTTAAACATGGGGTTGATTGCCAAAAGTGGCATGGTATGATGGTTAAGATGTTGTGTTGTTATTCTTTCCATCAAGGTTCAAACCCCATTGGGGTGTAATTATTGAGAATTTATATTGGGGATGAGGTCCCCCATTTGTGACCTCACCGATTCATA
>VDFB02354640.1:92609-172740 GCA_007258455.2 Sequoia sempervirens
ATTGAGTCTAACTCTTCTAGTGTTGAGGAAGCATCAAGTCAGTAGTTTATGGAGAGATGTTATGGCTGAAGAATATCAATCTATCATCAAGAAGAATGACGTTTGGGATATTGTACCGAGACCTGAAGGGAAATCAATTGTATCTTCTAAATGGATTTTCAAGATCAAACATGCAACTGATGGGAGCATTGAGAAGTACAAAGCAAGATTTGTGGCTAGAGGATTCTCTCAGAAAGAGGGAATAGATTATGGGGAAACATTTGCTTTGCTTGCTCATTATACATCCATTAGGACTATTATTGCTATTGCAGCAACTAAGGGATGGAAGCTACACCAAATGGACGTAAAGACAACATTTCTTAATGGTGTAATTGAAGAGGAAGTGTACGTTGAACAACTAGATGGGTTTGTGATTCATGGAAAGGAATCTCATGTATGTAGATTAAAGAAGGAATTGTATGGCCTTAAACAGACACCTTGTGCTTGGTATGAGAGGATTGATCGATACTTGATGAGCTTGGGTTTCTCCAAGAATGTGTAGATTCAAATATATACTTCAAGGTAGTTGATGGTGAGGCCTTAATATTAGTTCTTTATGTTGATGATTCATTTCTTACTGGAGCAAAATATTTCATTGTCAAATGCAAGAAGGAGTTAGCTTCTGAATTTGAGATGAAGGATCTAGGTTTTATGCATTACTTTCTAGGATTGGAAGTGTGGCAGAGACCCAATGAGATTATTCTAAGTCAAGGGAAATATACCATAGACATCTTGAAGAGATTTGGGATGATGGATTGCAAATCTATGTCTACACCGATGGAAACAAATTTGAAAAAGTTGAGTGAGTCTGCTACATGCAATTGATTGGATCGTTGATGTATCTAGTCAATACTAGACCAGACATTTGCTATGCAATGAGTGCCCTCAGTCAATTCATGTGTGAACCAAGGAAAATTCATCTAGTTGCAACTAGGCATATCTTGAGATACTTGTGTGGCACAGTTGGATATGACTTGAGATATACTTCCAGTGTAGATCTAAAGTTGCAAGGCTATTCTGATTCTGATTGGGTCGGGGGTGTAGCTGATAGAAAGAGCACTTCTGGATGTTGCTTTAGCTTGGGTTCTGCCATGATTTCTTGGTGTAGGAGGAAGCAATCTTCAGTGGCTCTAAGCACTGCAAAGGACGAATATATTGTAGCATGTGTAGCAGCTTGAGAAGCAGTGTGGCTTTGGAATCTCCTTGCAGGATTGTTTGGACAATCATTGGAGCAGACTATTATTCATTGTGACAATCAAAGCTGTGTGAAGCTATCTATCAATCTAGTGTTCCATGACATAATAAAACATGTAGAGATCAAATACTATTACATCAGAGATATGGTACTGAGGAAATCTATTCAACTGAGGTATATTTGCACTGATGAACAAACAATTGATATTCTCACCAAGCCTCTCTCTAGAGTGAAGTTTGTGCATTTTCGAGACAAGCTTGAAGTTGTAGAGAATGAAGCCCTTCTGAGAGGGATGCTCAACATCAGTGACTTTCTATCTGCTATAATGCATTTTTCTCTAAGATGGAGAAATTTGAGGTGAAAGCCCTTGTCCATCTCTAAGACAAAGATGTGGTTCTTTCCACTCTCTGGGAGTAGCCATGGTGGATGTCATGGTGAAAGACTCCATAAAAAAAATCACGTTGAGAGACTCCGTGATGAATCCTTTGTACTTGTGTTTTTTCCACACATGGGAGTAGCCATGGTGGACATCATGTTGAGAGACTCCATGATGACATCACGTTGAGTGACTTTGTGATGGGCACTTGTGCACATGTTCCTTTCCACACATGGGAGTAGCCATGGTGGACGTCATGCTGAGTGACTCCATGATGATATCACGTTGAGTGAGTCCATGACGATATCACTTTGAGTGACTTTGTGATAAACCCTTCTTCACAAATGGGTGTAGCCATTGTGAGTGTCATGTTGAGAGACTCCATGACATTGATATTTGGAAGGATACCTCCCTAGCTAAGAGGGAGTGTTGATGTTATAGCGGCGGGTGTTATCCTTCGCCCCATGTAAATATTAAATGATTATCAAATAAATAAATTTGTGGCTACTTATTTATTTGATGTCGACCTTTGTGAAAGGGCGCCACACTTCAAACAATATTTTATATTTTATTTATTCAAATGAACGCTGACTTAATCAAATCGCATGGGAGAAAGAGATGTGCTATTTCATGAAGAGGCTGACTTCTCGTGAAAGGACGTTTTGTTTGGGAGAAGACCTATCAACTTGTATATATATGAGGCGTTGCTCTCTCTCTTATTCATTCAATTATTATCAAGTGAAGTTCGCATAAATTTGAAGGAGTTCGATAGCTACAACAGATCGATATTCTTGGAGTTCAATATTATTCTTGGTTGTGTATTTGCATCAAGTGTGGTGCTATTGTCTCTACATCAGATCGGCCTTGTGATTGGCCTCATTGTAAAGCATATTGTTGCTATTTCATTCAATATATAGGTGATATATTGTTGTTGGGTTTTTCTCCCTCAAGGAGGGTTTTCCTAGGGTATATGTTGTGTTCTATTGTTTGAATTTGTGTTATTTCTGTTTAACTTAATCCTGGTCATAAAATTAACAACTATTACCCTTAGAGTACCAACTTTCTTAAGTCAACTTGGGAAAATAAACTAAAGGTGCAAAGATCCATGAGGTGAGATAAGTTGTTACTATTGTTGTTTCAAGGATGGACAAAAATCACAATACTAAACAAGAGATGATGGAACAAGTAAGTCATTGGTAGCCTACATCAAGCATTTAGTGGGACCCCTACAATCCTCCAATGATCATATTGTCATTCCATCTATTGTTTCCTACGAAGATGGTTCTGCCATAGAAGAAATGGAATGTATTACTAGTGCCAACAAGAAATGATTGAATGATTTACTTGTATACAGATCAAAAGTCATTGATGAGACCATGGACTTACATGATAGGGTTAAGGAGGATTTTGAATTGATCTAAAAATTTGATGAGAAAATTCAAAGAAGAATTGTAAGTTCTTTGGACAGTCTTATACAAATTAAAGCTATGACATGGAAATTAATTTCAATACATTTGTTAACGAAGAAGATGGAGGTTGTCCATGGAGAAGTTGTTGATATCATAATGGATGCACATGATATAATTGAAAAAACACAAAGGCATTACTATTACAAAGAAAAAACTATCAATAGCATTGACACACTTAAACAATAGCTGGTTGAAACAATTAATTAAGGTCTTAGCCAACCATTCAACTTTGATTCCCTTGCTTTCGACAAATTAGTTAGGATTAGGTTTATATTCAAAGAATTTAGAAAACATGCAACCAAGGCCCATCAAATTGCAAATGTTTAGACTTGTTATTGCTTTTATTCTAGATATGTTGGAGGTTTAGATATGGATGCGATCAATAAATGTTGACAAACTTCAAAGATTGTTAACAAGGAGAGAAGACTATTCACAATACCATTATCACCGAAGATGCCAATATTGATGGAGAAGATGCCCATAAAGACTCAACAATGTGCTAGTGATTTATTTAACTATCAAATTCAAGCTTGGACATAATCATAAGGTTTTTCTAACTTTATGATGTTTTGGACTTCAATATTTCCAAAGACCTAAGTTTTGGAGATACTTTTTAAATTATATCCATATTTTCATAGCTACTCATCAATTATGAAGAGGGCTATAAATATGCAATTTTTGAAAATATCAAGGATGAGAACTTAGAATGAACTTATTTGTAAAAAAGTTGCATTCAAAGTTGGACTTCAAATTTTTAGAATTTCTTGGGAAACAATAATACCATATTTGAATTGTGAATCTATTGGGTTGTTATTACATATTTTCTTATGTTAGATGAGATCGTGAATGTGTTGTTTCCTATGTTGAATACAAACACATTCTTGGCTTTTCCTTTTGTAGCTCTAAAATTTTGTTGTGAGTTCATCTATTTAAGTCTTAACATTTTTAGTATTTGTGTAGTTTATTAAAGTATGTTCTCCTACTTGACAAGTTTACATATCTTATTACAATCTCGTTTACATGTATCATCTTCAAAGTTTGTTTCCTACTTGAGGAATTGATGTGTGTCTTTCTTTTTTCAAACTTTTTCATTTTTATTGCAAAATCCCTAAAATTTCTCTACTACATACATCACTTTCCTTTTGTGTACAATTTTTGATTTGCAATAAAGGCAACCTCACTGTCTTTAGGACGATTTAAATCACCCCAATAACAAGTGTGATGAAGAAAACCCATTTACCAATAAGTGTCTCATGCTTTATTTGTCTAGTAAGCCTTATTTTTGGATCATCCTTGGCAATCTGACACAAGTTTTGCATATGGTATGTGGGGGTGACCTAAGCTATAATGGTTTCTAAGAGTTTATGTTTTATGGGTATAGTTGGGTCTCACACATTTTCTTAAAACTTTGATAATTTTAGGACATGGTTTTTGATCTTGTTTTATCGAGATGTTGGCATATTTTATATATGAAAAGAATGGTTTGTTATTTGTTTAGCTTCAAGGTTGTCATAGGAGATATCTATTTCGACAAAGTCATCTAAGGAATCCAACCTTAAGTAACCCAAGCAATCATAACAAACTCTTTGTGAATACAAGTTTCTAAAGTAGTGGATATTGGTAGAAAAGCTTCTTAATTCTTTTATACTCACAACTTCAATTATTGCACCCAAGTAAGTTTGTTTATCCCAAAGGTTTAAGTCCTTGCACCACCCTCTCACATATTCAATGAATACATATTCTTATCATTAAAATTGGATTAGAGTGGGATGTATTTGTACCAAGTTCCCTAGTTCACGTCTACAACGTGTGATCATGTGGAGAATGCACACTAAGTGTTTGACAAACTCAATGGAATGTGCTCTCCTAGATTGTTATGGTGGTGAACTATGTGTATGTAAGATATGTGTGGGATGCATTGTAGTTGTATCAAGAAATGCAAATCTAGACAAAAGCCACAACAATTTAGTATATGTCTTTCGAGAGCTTGTGCTCACTTGTAAACAATACAAAATGGTAAGTAGCTCCATAACTGCTTATAAAAATTGGATTCCACTCTAGTTTATTTGTTATGAATGGACTTGTGAGTTTGTATGCCAAATATGGAAATACTCATTACACTTGCAAAGTGTTAGATGAAATGAATTGAGGAGATGTAGTCGCATAGAATGTAGTGATTTCTAGATACCCTTACATGGGAAAGGATAAGAAAACTCTACAATATTATTGTAGAATGTAACAAAGTGATATAGAATTAGGCTATATCACTATGTCTAGTGTTGTTAGTTCGTGTGCTAACTTCGAAGGATTGGAATAGGGCTAGCGGGCATGTGCTAAGATTATTCAAATGGATTCAAACCTAGTGTTTCTATGGGCAATGCCAAAAAGCTAGAGGATATGTTTAGGGTTGTCAATTTGAAGAGGCCATCAACCTTCTGTTACCAAATGCAACTCAAGGCTTGTGAGATGAACCGTATGGCATGCTACCATTCTAGGTGCATTTAAAAGCCAAAAGCCCTAGTATAGGGCAACTTTTAAGGTTGGATTTGAAGCAAAGGCAATTGTAACAGATGTTCTTACAATGCATGCAGATTGTGGAAGCATAGATAATGCTAGCAACTTCTTTTTTGAAATAGCTAAAGAAATTGTGGTCTCTTTGGAATGCAATGATTTCTCAATATACCCAAAATGGCCTTAGTAAGGAGTCACTCAAACTCTTTTCTCACTTGCATCATATAGGCATAGGCATCAAACCTCACAATTTCACCTTTTCCAAAACTCTCAGGGCCTGTGCTAGCTTAGCAAACTTTGGAAAATGGTAAGCAGATTCATGCAAGTATCATGAAAGTTGGGTTTTATTCAGATATCTTTGTTAACACTGCCCTTGCTGAAATGTATTCAAGATGTGGCAGCATAGAGGATGTGCAGAAAGTCTTTGATAATATGTTTGAACCAAGGGGTTTTTTCTGGAATACCATGATTGCTGGATATGCTCAACATAGTTATGCTGAAAAGGCATTGAAAATCTTTTTTGAAATGCAAGAAGCAAGTTTAAAACCAGACCACATCACATTTGTTAATGTTCTTCCAACATGTAGCCATGTTGGTCTATTGGATGAAGCTCGCAGTTACTTTCATTCAATGAAGCATTATGGAATCACATCAAGAGTAGAACATTATTCTTGTATTGTTGGTATTCTTAGTCGTGGATTTTTGGATGAAGTGGAATCTTTTATAAGAAAAATGCCATTACAACCTAGTGCTTTGATATGGCATATCCTTCTTGGTGCATGCAGAGCCCATGACAATCTTGATATAGGAAAATGTGTGACAGAATATGTACTTGAGCTGGGGCCACAGGATGTTGCCACTCATTTGCTGCTTCAACGGATATATGCTGCAGCTGGAAATTAGGATGATGTAGCAAAGATGAGAACATTGATTAAAGACCTTGAGGTGAAAAAGGAACCAGGATGCAGCTGGATTGAAATCAACGACAGGGAAGAAGGTACCGATGAATAGTAAATTAATAATCAATGCAAATTTAGAAACGTGATAGAATGTATGTGCCTCAGAATTTATCTGCTACACGTTTTTGAGCAGGAATAGAAGGAAATGCCAGAGTGAGAAATTGATAATTTCATTGGCCTTCAAGCATAGCTTTAGACTGAAGTATTTGAAAAAATAAAAACCACTGTACGTTTAGCCAGATTGATACTTTTGAGGATTTCACATCCCCGGATTGGTTGGAAAACAAACTTGTTAACCATGGCTACAATTATCGTTCTTCAAGGACCGGAAATGTGCTTGTGCAGATCTTTGGCAACATAAACCAGAATCAACCAAAATGGAAGATATGATATATTTGCCTGCTTGGAGTACTACTTCTATTCACCATGGATGTACAAGAAAGTGGGGACTAAAAATGGCATGTATCTGAAATAAAAAAGAAACCATACCTCTTCAGCATTTATATGAATCTTTGATGTATAAGAAACTTCAAAGGCTCTTCCCAGTATCTAAACTTAATGCAATTCAATTTGCTCAAACATCATTCTATTACAAATTTCCTTGGAATCCACAATCCAAACCCCAGTTAAATCTGCAATCCAAATCACAACCATTTTGTCCAAATGAACTCTGCTAATCTAGAACCCTGAATATGGGAGAGAATCACTAAATAAAAAAGAAAAGTTTATTGCCACAACTCCTGAATCAATGAGTTAACAGAAACCTTCTAAAGAAATAGAAGCAATCGAGTGCATCGATTAAAAATTATTAAGGCAAGCCTTTTGAGTATCAAGTAATTTGTGATGCATACACATTTCTATACAGTAGTATACATATGTAATTATATGCTTCAGCATTTTGATCCCCCTGATTACAGGTCTACTTGATATCATTCATTTATATATGTGCCTATCGGGCATCCAGTAGCATCTTTAGATGCTTTTACTAGTTAATAAGATTCTAGTAGTCTTATTTTAGGCTCATAACAGAAAAAACATGTCAAAAGCATGTAACACAAATTGCCTTTAACATGATAAGCATCTGCGTAGATCTTTCTGAATAAACTGCAACATGTACACAGTTTTATGCAGAAGGATTTATACAAATCAATGAAAAACCTATAACATTTAAAGATGAGAATTATCTAGCCAAATATAGAAATTGAATTTCTATAATAAATTCTCACAAAATTCAGTGAACTTACCATACTTTTACAAGGAAATGGAATTAGCATGCTACTGGGTATCATCCACCATCAATGTGAAATAACAGAATCTAATTGATTCGTGGCAAGGAGTTGTCATCTGATTGCTAGATACGCAGAGTGTAATAGTTGTGTGGATCTTATCATCAAGAATTCCTCCAACTGTTTCATGAGGAGATGAAGGATAATGATGATAATGGCCCATGCATGACATTCTTTAGCATGAAATTCGAGTGTAAACAGAAGTAACAAATGCCTTTTTCCGTGAGAAAAGGTAATCAAAAGATAAATTTTTGCTTTGCTTCTCTTAACATTCTCAAAAGCTTCCACACGAACAAAGGCTGCTCTGGAAATGATGTAAGAAGTTGCATCCATCAAGCGATTTCTTGTTTTGAAATATTTTAAATAAACTTAATGACAATCGAGCAGTCAGTGCATGTGAAGACTCTTGATGATTGAGATAGATTCCCCAAAGATTGTGGCAACAAGCCCAATCGTAACTAGCCAGCTCCTAACTCGCACATTGTCCCATCAGCTGCTTCAAAGTTTGTGTTAGGCACATACCCTGCTTGCTTCATCTGAGCAGTCAGTTCAGCCAACTTTGCATAGATTTGCTCAGCCTGTGGATGTGTTCTGTCTCCCGTGCTGAATGCATGAACTTTGTTCATAATGTCAATCCAGCTTTTCCCTGTCTCCTTTTTCACCCCGTTTTCTTTCATAAATTTTATGACCTTTGCTTTGTCTTCCCATCTACCAGCAGCAGCATAAATATTGGACAACTGCACATATGAGCCACTTCTATGTGGTTCTAACTCTATAAGGCGCTCTGCTGCATGTTTGGCTAATACCATGTTGCCATGGATTCTACAAGCAGCAAGCAAGCTTCCCCAAACTAGAGCAGCTGGCTTAAATGGCATTTTATTCATAAAGGCTGTTGCATAATCAAGAAGGCCAGCACGACTGAGAAGGTCAACCACACAGTTGTAGTGTTCTTCTCTTGGCGCAATACCATAGTCTTTACTCATGGATTTGAAGTAATGAATACCTTCATCTACCAGGCCTGCATGGCTGCATGCTGAAATGACACCCACAAAGGTGATCTGATCAGGTTTCATTCCCATCTGTTGCATTTTTTCAAAGAGTTGAACTGCTTCCCTACCCTGCCCATGCTGGGAGTACCCTACAATCATTGCAGTCCATGACACCACATCTTGATAAGGCATTCTGTCAAACACTTTGCGTGATTCATCTATACTTCCACATTTGGCATACATGTCTACAAGAGAATTCCCAACAGAAACATCAGATCTATATGAACCTTTTAATGTGTAGGCATGAATCTGTGTTCCACCTTTGAATGAAGCAAGGCTGGCACATGCCATAAGAAGACCTGCAAATGTGAATTGGTTTGGCTCCATGTCTGACAATTGCATCTGAGAAAAGAGTTTCACAGCTTGCTCGCTTTGCCCATTTTGAGCATATGTTGAAATCATTGTAGACCATGAGACAGTATTGCGCTTGAGCATTTTTTCAAATAGAAGGCGTGCATCTTCTAATCTCGCGCATTTTGCATACATGTCAAGCAGAGCGCTGCCAACAATCACATCTGATTCAAGTCCTCTTTTGACTACAGAGACATGCACCTGCTTACCTTGTTCTAGAGACAGGACACTTGTGGACGCCCTCAAAACACCTGCAAAAGTAAACTGATTGGGCTTCATACCCGTGTTTTGCATTTGCCTAAAGAGTTTTAATGTCTCTTCATTGTTCTCGTTATAAGCACACCCAGCTATGATTGCATTCCATGAGATACCATTCCTTTTGGGTATTTTGTCAAAAACCTTGAGGGCATCATCTAAGCTTCCACTTTTAGCATACATAGTGATAAGAGCATTCACCACCGTAATATCTAATACAGCCTCAGTTTTAATTATGTGTGCATGGACCGACCTGCCCGGTTCAATGGCTCCTAAATTTGCACACACACTAAGAATACATGATAAAGAAAATGGATCTGGCTCTAAACCTGTCTGCTGAAGTTCAAAACACAATTGGAATGCTTCGATATCATAGCCATTATGCCCGTATCCTGCAATCATAGCATTATACACTACCAAGTCTTTATGAGGCATTTTGTCAAACAGTTTCCGCGCGCTCTCCATATCGGAACATTTAGAATACATATAAACAAGGCCGCAGCTCACAAATTCTTCTCCCTCAAATCCCGATTTGATAATGTACGCATAAACTAACTCACCGAATTCCAAATCCATTACGAGCGAACAGGCCTTGAGCACACTTCCAAAGGTGAACTCGTCTGGTTTTATACTCAGCCTCTGCATTTGTATAAAAAGATTCAGAGCTTCATAAGCTTTCCCATGATGCACGTATCCTGCAACAGTACTGTTCCATGCGACAAGGTCTCTTTGAGGCATTTCATCGAACACTTTGTGTGCATCTATGAGACTCCCACACTTCACATACATATTCAGAAGTTTATTGTTTACCGATGTATTATGATTGAATCCTGATTTTAGCATATGGGCATGGACCTTTAGGCCATCTTCCAATGCTTTCATTCTGGTACAATCTAGTAAAAGAGAAGAATACAGATCTGCCAACATGTACTGGCTGTTCACCATTAGCACCCCAGGTTTTACTGCTCCATGAGAGGTGGTGGAAGTTCTACAAAAATGTGCTACAGTTTGGCAATTTGTAGGTGTTTTTATAAACGAGCTTAAACTTAGTTGGTATTTTAATATCCTTCTGTACCAGTATTGCATTGCACTTCGCTGTTTTATATTCCAGTTCATCATCCATCAAAGTGTTTGCCATAATAATGGCTATTGCTGATAAGTGAAGAACCATGGATTTGAGTATGGCATTAGTCTTTGTTAAACTTGAGCAATGAACAGACTGCAAAGCCAAATGCTTTTTAGTTGGTTTTATTGTAAGGGTTTTGGTTTTCAAAAATTTACAGAATGAACTGAACTGTGTCGAATAAAAGCATTTGGCATTTATTGTAGAAAGGTGTAGTCGAGATCGTTGCAGTTAAAACATGTTTATTTATGGAACGAGTTGGGGACTTCAAATTTTTTATTTTATTATTTTATATTATTTTAAAATTGATTAAAATTGGGAAAGCTATAATAGTGGATTAATTTTGGTAATGTGTTATGGTTTTTTTCAAAAGTAAAATTGAAAATTACATAGTAAATAGTGAGTAAATAGTGATTAGCACTTGCATCTTTTAAGGATGTAAGAGATGCTTGGAGATACGATAGTGTAGACTTGTTTGCGGCGAGGAGAATAAATGTTTTGACCGTTAAGTTGTTCCATAGCATGAGACAGGTTTGGGGGAACTTGTGGACTTGCAAGTCCACTTATAAAAAGTCTATCGTCTAAATATATACAACAAAGAAGTACTACTATACACATTACTTTTATGTCTGCTTTTTATGTAATTTTTAATGTTATTTTTGAAAAAATATTTTTGTTTTATTTTTAGGTTGATTTAATTACTTTATAATTTACTTAAGCAATATTTTAATATCAATAATATTATGTTTGTCATTAAACATTTATTAATATTCTAGCATATAAAGGGTTGTCAAATTCAACGTTATGAAAATTACTCAAAGGGATTGTTACAAAAGATCAAGAAAGTGATGACTATTATAATAATGAGGACAACAACAAATGTAATCAAGATAGTTTCTTTGTTTCGTTGATGAAATATTATAAAGGTAAGTCAAAGTATTTGTGATAAATTGAACTAATTTTTTAAATATTATTGTCAAAGTTTTAATCTTACGCAATCCACTATTTTTAACTAATGTTTATTTACTACACACATTCATAGACATGTTATTGCTCAAATATTTGAAATTTCATGTAAGATTTGCATTTTTCATCATCATACATTTATTCTAATTAATTATCACTCTTCTCATTTTGATCACCTATCCATATATTTCATCCCAACATGTCCTCTTGAGGGGTCATCTCTCTAACCATCATTTCACTTGGGGCATCCCTCTACATCCATTCTTTGTCTTCTTCTTCTACTTTCTTTGAAAACTCATTGCTTCTTTCAGTTGCAACACCTTTTCAAAGGAGTGCATATAGACATCTAAATTTCACCACCTTCTATTATTAATTCTACACATTAGTTCATCCTATCTAATTCACTTACTTTCTTTAAAAAATAACTACTTATTTCAATCATAACACCCTTTCAAAGAGGGCCAAATGTAGATGCCCAAGTTTCACCAAATTTTATTCATTAATTTTACACATTAGTTTATCATAGCTAATTCACTCTAACATTATCACATTGATTTATTAACTAAATTAATTAATTAATTAATTACACCAGATCATCACATTGTATTAGCTCATTAGTTTCATTAATTAGTTAGTTAATTCTTTCTTTCTTCATTAATTCTTCAATTAATTAATTCCTATCTTTATCGACTAACATCACATTACAATTAATTACTTAGTCAATTCCTAAATAAATCCATGCACACATAATTAATTAGTTATGTAGATAATTAATTGATTATGCTCTCACAAGTTTCATAAAAAAAATCATGCACACATAATTAATTAGTTATCTCCTCAACATGCTATAATTAATTCATTTTCAAAAGTTAATCTCTTCTACTCATTTAGTCATGCAAGTTTTTAATTCCCTTATTTATGCTTGTATATTTCTAAATGGAATAAATCAAATAAATCAAGGTCATGTGCATCAATTTTTAAAAATAAAATCAAGAAAAGTGATTCAAGTTGCTAATTCAAGTGAATCATCTCAACCATTCACCTCTTCATTTGAAAACCTATAAATCTATCTCTTCTTCCTCAATCCATGTATGAAAGAATTTACAAGAAATCATCATCACATAGCAAAAATATTGCACAATTGTTTGAGCATCCACATTCATGAAAAAATCCACTTATTCATGTGATAAAAAAATTGCACATTAAATTAGAGTTCTATTTCAATGATTATGTTTTAATTTTATTGATATTTGTTCTAAGTTCATTGCATACAAATTTTGTGGTGATAGGAGGTGACAAAGTGGAGTAGTCTTTATCTAAGTCATAAATCTCTATCATCATCTAATCCATTAATCTCTATCTCATATTCAATTCCATTGTTGTAATGTAGAAGGGGAGTTTAAACATTCAATATAGCAAGAAAAAATATATTATGGTTTTAGGTTCTCCCATCAAAATAGAAGGATTCGTTAGGAGCAATAAAATCTATATTCATGTCAATATTTGGTTGTTATATGTCCTACATACAAAAGAAGATTGAAAATGTTCAACACCAACATACAAGTAAAAAAAAATTATATATTATATGCGAAGTAAGATGATACATACCTAAAGTCCATAAACCTCTTCTAGATGAGGCAAGGATGTGGCATCTTCTTGAACATATGATAACATATCACAAAGAGGAGAGGGTGATGAAGTTGTAGGAATTAAGGATCATCTCATGGATATTTTCTTAGTTGCATTTCATCACAAAGTAATGCAAGAGAAAATAATTTATAACAATTCAAATTTTGAAAGTGTGTTGTTCATATTATCCTTTATATAATTGGCACCACCTTCACTATTTTTGGATGGCAAACATTCAGTTGTCTTGGTAAATTAGTATGAGATAGTGAGGTTCTTAAAGATTGGATAGTTGTCTTGCCACCATCAACCTACAATAATAAAATGGCTATTATAATGGGTAAGAATCAATTAAGGTACAAGCTACGAGATATTAGTTACACTTACCCCCATAGGAGATCGAAGTGTAAGAAGTAAATGCATGATGGCAAGCTTATGCTTATTATCATTCTTGAGGTCTTTGCAAAATATTTATGTGATAATTGAGTTACATTTAGTTAGGTGCCTTGTGAAAAATAATATAATGTATCATTTAATTTCCCATAGGCTAGCCTTTCTCACATTAGTTAATATTTGAAGTTAGGCAAGCAAAATTGGAAAAAAGAAAAATCATTCACATGTTCAATAATTTTTTCAAGAAAAGAGAATTCCCCATCATTATGATCCATCTCATATCTTCAAAAAAACATCAAAAAATTATGTACAAGAAAAATTTTAACATCAAAATTCCCCACCTATAGATTTTATGCACAATTGATAAGATTTTATAAAAGGAAAAACTACCACCTCTTCAATGCATTCAAAGAAGTTATAAAATCTTGCTTGCTTTGCAATGTCCAAGTTTCCTTCCAATGTAATTGATGGTCCTTCCAAACATGCATAATTTTTCCAAGCTCTAAGTAGACACACAATCAAGAAAATCTTCCCACACAAAATAATTCATGAAACAAAAAATAAAAATACAACTAAACATAAACAAAGTTAAATCACATATCTATATAAATTAGCATAAGTTGTGGGAAATAATAGATGACCATTCCCATAGATTTCATGTGTTATGGAATTAATCTTTATTGCCTACTATGACCTCTTGAATTTGACATATAAGAAAATATTGGATGCAACAAGTATAAGACAATAGTTAGTGATGTTGAATTGATGTTAATTTCTATAGAAATAATTTGTTTATGTTTAACTAAATTTTAATTTTTAAATTTATTATTTTACTTATGTAGGAGGGTTTCTTGATTGTACATCTACTTAAAACTTTGTTCATTGTAAAACAAATAATCTAGTTGCATGCAAAATCATCTATTACATAACAAACATAAAGTCAAATTATAATGGTCTACAAACTAAACAAAGAGGCACACAAGCCTCAAAAAATGTGATAAGATTATCATGGTAGTGGTGGCAATAGATATCAAAAACTTAATGGCGGTGGGAGCATAACTGCATTGTGGAAACTTAATAGTTGGAAAGATATTGATTGTAAGATGTGGAAAGAAAGCAAGCGGGGTAGTCAATGGAAAAAGGGATCAACATTGGGGCCATGATTTCATTACATCATAAAACTTAGAAGTTTACAATAGGCTAGTATCTTCAGGAAACATTTCTTAAAAAACCATGTCAAATTATATAATTGGTGTGCAATGCCTTCTCTTGTTGGGAAACCTTATTTTGTTGTCTCACATGCCTTTAGTTGTTGTTCATCATAAGGGCACACAATTTTTGCACAAATAAAGAATTAGATTTATAATACCTTTAGTACAACCCATTTTGGCCTTGCAGATTGATTTAACATTTTTTATTTTATTTTAATTTTGTACATTTTAGAGCTCATTTAGGGGCTTTGAATTTATTTAGCAAGTATGTTTTATGAGGAAGGTAAAGGAGGAATGACATGTTTATGTCCCACGCTTTATTGTTGAACCAATAAAATTTAATTTGGTAAGAATTTGTGAGTGGAACAATATGTCAAGGGTTGAGTTGCACTAACAACAGTGCTTAGTTGAAGTATATCACCCAAACATAGATTATGCAAGCATGTAATGTCTGTACAATAATTGAAAAATGGACACATATATTTATGAAAGGTTCTTATAAATCAAAGTCTTCATTATTATGCAACATTCTTTAGTTGCACAATAACTAGAAGTTTGAAGCAACATATAAGACAATTATAGAGCAAGCGAAGAATAGTTTTATAACAACAAAAGATAGTTGCACAACTATACACATATAACAATGAAATCATGTTGCACAATTTAAAATAAATAAACGCAATATTTTTACATTAAGAACCTGAGAATTTGATTATATTATAAGCTTTAGACTATGAAAGTAGTTAATCTTAGAGAAAAGGTGTAGGAGAATCCTTATATACAATACAACCTAGTAAATGTAAGTGGTTGAAACATAAAACTTTCCTTTTCTAACACAAAAATATCAAGTGGATTTCAAAAGCTTCAAAAATATTTTTGTCTATTGAGCGAGTCTTACAAGTTTGCAACACTTCACATTTTCACAATTTTATATATATATATATATATATATATATATATATATATATATATAAACGAATTACAAATGTATTTACCATATAGCTTGGCTAGGTTTAATATCATTATTTATTGAGAAACCCCAAATATATGTTGTACACTATTTATTCACCTTGGATATGTCTCTATCCTATTTGTGATATTGCACCTATTTAATAAGTTTACTTAGGATATTAGGAATAATTAATTTTTGTCATCTAAGTGGCTAATAAAAACATGTGTACACCTTGAATTGAGGTACACAAGAGTCACCATTGTCTCGTCAACTTTTGATTGATGGATATCTAGGTGCCACCTCTATTCAGTCAAGGCCAAGTCTTTCATGTTTATATTGAGTGAACTAATCTATTGATTAGTAGTTCAACTCTTGACCTCTTGGTTAAACCAAGTTAAATTGATCCATTAATTTGTAGCTAAACTCATGACCATTGGAAAGGTCATCTCCTTAAGTTATGCACACATATGGCCTACTTATATAAACTTCCTCCATTTATTAGATGGTTTATTTTATATATTTGATCTTATTATTAATTCCTCTATTTTGGAATAGCTTGTGTTCTTGTACATTGTATCCACTGTTTTATGCTTATATATACTATAAATTTCTTCATGCACCTAGATCTAGGCTTGTGTAATTAGATTCTCATCAAAATTTACATTGTATCATAGGTTAAAAGCACAAATTTGTGTCACAATTTTAGCCAACAAAATATTTTCCATTGAAATATTTTTGAGCAAAGTATATTCAACCGAATAGGTTTTGATCAAAACTAGGTGGCTCCTATGTGGAGTGTGTGTGTCATAACACATTCAATCGAGTGTGTTTTGGGAAAATCCTATTTAGTTAAATATGTTTCACCTGAAACCTATTTGACGAAATATGTTTCATTTGAAACATACACATTTAAAAAAAAAAATCTAGAAGCATTTCATTTGAAACTTGCTCGTGTGAAATTATTTCAAAAGAAACCCTATCACCAACCTTCAAAATTTTTACTAGGTATGTTTCATTTATCTCATCTTACCATATGAAACAAACATAACTTAAAAATAAGAATTCATGTTTCGTTTATCTTATCTTACCATATATACAATAAACAAAACTTAAAAATAGGATGCATTCTTATTTCCAAGAATATGAATGTCTTATATACATTACAATAATCATATTCCATGAGATTTTGTCATTTTTTTTCATGTGAACAAATAAATAGGAAAAAATAAATTCATGGACACATTAGGACATGATTTTTAAACTTCTCATATTCCTTTCAATCATGGTAGGCACTCCACACCCATGTGTCCTAGAATGAGAGAGGATTGTATAGAAGTGATTTTGAGGGAGCTAAGGGAGAAATCACCAACTCTTACAACTAATAGAGTAGCTTAACAAATTAAAGATCTAAAAAAGAGTGAATGAGAGAATGACCTCTTGTAACCAATTGAAATCATCTACCCAAATGAAGTATTCAAATGAGAGATTGACTAATTGAACCTTCTCTTCAAATCCATTTAATAGAACCTTATTGCTCTTCATGAAGGAGGCAATGTGTTGCATACAAAAACTACACCTCAACTAAACATAACTATCCACCATTCACTTATGGTTTCCATGTGAGTAATACTATTCCACCACTTGTCTAATCAATATGAGCATTCCACGTATGTACCATTTGTGTCTTTTGTAGTAGTGATGAGTAATATTTGAAGCATATAGTTCTTATTTCCAATATATTCTAAACAATGTCAAATTCTCTCTTTCTTTTATCCAACCAAGTTCACTCAAGATGTAGATGATCTAGACAATATACACATTTTTCATTTTCTACATGATTTTTGTAACATGCCTATTGTTCTACTTAAAAATTTTCCTATGTTTTTAACCGCAAGTGAATAAATTAGGATGCCGTCACATGGAAATAAAAAAATCATTTTCTAAATTTTTTTTAACATGCACATTTGAAATAAACACTATTCCAAACTTCCATTTCATTACATTGTCATATCATAATCTTTCCAAAGTATTGATTTCATATTGAATAATCTCAAGTTTAACTTTCATGTTTATAATCTTCCATATAAATGGATACAAGAATACATACATAGCTCTTTTGAGCTTCTGGTAGTAGAAATACATATGGTCTAGGTAATCCCCCTTCAAATCTTGGCCACCAACTGATGAGGAGAAGCATCACTCAAATGTTTTTTCGCCAACCACGGACTTATTGTGGTCCCCCGTACATCTACCTAATGGTAAGATGGCCCTACCCTTCGATGAAGAGATTGGTTTGGTAACCCTATAATACTATACTTTCCTAAGCTTGGTGTTGTGTCCTACAAACTAGAAATTTCCCATACAGTGGTTGCAACCTACGTGTATGACAATCCCGAACTAGCATGCATAATTGGATCACAGTGAATTGATAGTGTAAACAGTGGCAACTTACACTACTTTGGCCAAAGAATTCAACACTCAGTTACTTTGAGTGAGAGTCATCCTATTCACACCCCTTCCTAGCTCAATTTGTAATGACCACACATATTCTATGCATAGGCTATCCTCTTCACTAGATTATCCTAAACCCAAGAATAGCCTATATTTTCTTACTAAGACATTTCAACTATAGTAATTCAAACTAATTCATAAATTAGACTTTCACAAACTCCATAAATCAAAATATAACTATATAAGCTTTTACTTAACATAGTTTATAGTAATAACTCAAACACTCATTCCTATGTATATACTATACTAATATAACCCAATTATGGGATTTTCAAACATCTAAGGGTAAACCCATAATAGTATTTTACAATTCATATGAGGAAGGAAAAATAGATTTTTGGGTGGAAATCATATTGAGGGGGTTCACTCAAACTTATTGGTTCGAGCAAACATCTTTTATGGTTTGCTTGAACCCCTTAGTTCAAGTGAAAACCCCCTCCATGGGGGCGGATTAATTTTCAATAAAATAATGGGGTTCAAACAAATGGGGGTTCACTCGAACCCCTGTTCTAGGTTTTTTTTATATAAAAGTTTTTTACTGTCATTTTCGATAGTTTCATTCTTCACTTTGACAGCCACGGCGAACTGAACCCTCAAACCCCTCCAAGCGAATAGAAGCATATTTGAAAGGCGACCAGGAAGAAGTTCGCCACCCTCCATGAGCTCATCACCCTCCACGACCAGGGCACCATTCCAAGTCAAGGTTGGTTTCCTCTGCTTCAAGTTTGATTTTTGTTAATGCTTCCACATTTCACATATATGTCTCCAGGCGTATCAAACAATTCACTTGCATATTGAAAACAATTCACTTGCCTTGTCAGTGCTTCCACTGTATTTCACATAGATGTCAAACAGTTCACTTGCCTGTGCCTAAATGGGAGCTCCGCCACAAGCAACATCCTCCTTCCCTGTGCCAAAATGTGAGCTTTGGAATAGGGTATGGACACACCTAATTGCATTTGCTTGAAATTTTCTAAACTTTTTTCAACAAATCCATCGATGAGAAGACATTTCTTGAGGCTATCAGTCAAATAGTTCACTTGCCTTGTTAATGCTTAGCATGGCAATTGCCATCATTGAAAATACATACCCTGTTCCAAAGCTTCCTTTATACTATGATGGACATCATTACCCTGTTCTAAAGCTCTCAGTTAAGTCAATCTAAGCCAACAATTGACGCCCAAAATCATCATAATTGATTACTTAGGTTTCATATAAATGATGTTGCCTACAAGTTGTTTATAGTTATTCCACAGGATAGAGAAATATGATTCTTTATAGCACTTAAAAATACGATGCACAAAATGGATTTGTTGAAAAGGGTTCAGAAAATTTCAAGAAAATGAAATTGGCGGGTGCAAAGCCACATGCAACATCCTCCCTGCCTGTGCCAAAATGGGAGCTCCTGTTCTATTAAACTCAAACTCCTTTAAATCAACTCACCAATTTTCTAATACTATAAAATTTATATTTTTCACCCATGAGACAAAAATAAGAACTAGGTATACTTATTATTCCCTTCATGAAAAATATTTTAGCCACTGAATTATTCAATTGGTAACGAATATCATATTTTACAATTCTTCACTTGTACTTGGGCAGTTTGTATGGACCAATATCTAAGTACCTTCTAATGAAATGATAGGATGTCAAGAGTAAATGAACCGTGTTGCCATTTTTTCTCCTTTAACTCCTTTATTAAAAATGGGTGCATTCTTGGCATGTGATCTTAGTACATGGACTTTTTGATTCACAATTACATAAAAATAATTGTAGTCATAATAGTTATTCCTTCATTATATGTGTTTGCATGCAATTCCTTGAAAATCCATATGGATAAGAACCTTAAAAATAGGTATTTAGTTCATCAACAGTGAAGAAAACTCTATTGATAAAAATATTTATCTATTTAGTATGGAGATTGCAAAAACTACCCCTTTTATGTCCTACACGAATTGTATGTTTTGGGATACAACTATTAATTCTCAATAGTTGAGAATCATTAGATTTTCCTAGATCATATGTAACAAGGGCACCCGCATTGCATACAAATGACTAGAACTTGTATTTCTAAATAGATTAAACATTTAGATAATTTCTTCTTAGAATTTTCAAGTGAAAAATTAGAAATTGAATAATATTCAACTTTCTCAATCTTGGTAGATACACACCATCTCCAACTCACTTCTCTAATACATCAAATATTTCATGCTCCTAAGAACACTACTTTTCCAAAATAACATCATATCTCAATGTAGGCCTAGGAAGATTCAAAATTTCTTAGAAAGAAACGCCATTCAAAACTATTATAAGTTGTTACTTTGCATTCCTAATACAAACTTATTTTATAGTATAGCATCAAAAATATATATGCCAAGTTTTATGAATAATTAAACACATTGAATTGCTTAGTAGATTTATGCAAATAGGAATCTCTTGTTCTTTTAGCATTGGCCACCACATCTCCTTTGTATTTTGGTCAATCCTTAAAGATATAATAAATTTTGAGTTAAAATCTATAGTCTTGTGTGGATGTGGTAGAGTATCTTTATTTTTTGATAGTCTAGATGCCATTTAGGTCCTTCTCCATTTATTATATTAAGCTTAATGAACCACTCTAGTATTGATTATTTTTTTAGTTCTTCATTTATACACTATTTTTCAAATAAATTAATTCATGTGTATATATAGACTAAAATTTCTAGGGATATAATTATGAGATTAAATCTAAAAAAAAGGATAAGAATATGAAATTTCTCACATCACTTAATAAAGAGGCTAGCTCCATATTTTCTCTTTTCATATTGATACCAAATTGGATGGATTATATTTGATAGGAATGCCTAATAACCTAATAGTTTAGGTATCATTTGATAGTTAGAAGAGGATCTTAAATTTGTGTCAAGGATTGATTATATAGAATAAGCCTTCACCTATTACTTTACCAAATATAAATAGTTCCCAACTCTTAATTCAATCCTCATTTATTCTTGTAATTTCATTCCTCCACTACTACGATTATATTACCCCAACTTAGCCCAAATTTTCTTGAGTTTTTCTTAGCTTCACTTTGTTATCCCGAGATTTTACCCTTCAATCAATTTATCTTGATTTTTATCCTTTAGTCAACTATCCTACTTTCTCCTTGTAGGACCTCAATGTAGTACCTCTAAGTAAATTAACATACAATAGAAAACATTCAAATATCCTATTCTTAGAGGAATTTGTCACAAAATATACACACAAATACAAGGAATAGACTTTTATAATTGAATCCAATTTACATGAATATGAATATTATGTTCACACTTAATAATCAAGATATGATTTAGACCTATACCTTCTACAGGCCTTCTTTGGGTCTCATATTCTCAAATTTAATTTACTTATCAATGTGTTTGATATTCTTCACTTGAATGGTACATGTTTATATAAATTCATTAGCCTCTACCAATTTAGACCACCTAATACTTATACTAGAGTTTTGGGTTCCTTCTCCTTGAATCCTATTGGCTTGTCAAGTTGACATCTTTAAATTTAAAATACTCATCTAAGATCTTCATATGCTAGGGAAAATATTAAATTATTGTGATCTTTCTAGGCCATGAAAAATATTTAACTTAAAGTTTGATTGGGTCTACTTATGTAAAAAATTATTTACAATGGAAATGGTTTTAGAAGAAACACATTAGGTAGATGTAACTTAGTAGCATTCAAATAAAAAAAAGAAACATTACGGTATTGTTTGCCTTGACCAAATAATATGAAACATTGGCTATAATAAATAAAGAAAAAAAGGGAAAAAACTAGAGTATGTATGATTCACAAAAAAGTGAGCTTTATTAGGTGAAGAATGTATGCAAAAATTGAAAGATAAATGATGAGAAAGATCATCTAATTCCTTACTATCCTCAATGGTGCTAGGTTGAGCAAATAAACAATACAATCATGTGCCAAATTCATAAAATAAATGTAAAGAAAAAATATGAATCAATGCATTACAATTCTTTACCATTCAAATGGAGTCTAAATTCACCCATAACTAAGGCATCATCCAAATACTCATAACTAGAAAACAATAATGATTTAAAACGTAAATAAAAAATTTAATATCACAATCATCATGTAACAATTCCTCACTAAGAGTAATAATATTTCCATGTAATGTATCACTAAATGAAAGATCATCATAATTATCAATAGGGATAAAGTGGTACATAAAAGAGTGATCATTATGAAAGATATATTCATGTATAAAAAAGGTATAATCTCATATAGTGTGGCTCTATGGTCATAGGGATATCATGAAATTTAGGAGAAATAACATCATAAGTACTAACCTCATTAGTATCCATCACGTCCTAGGTGCATTAAGTACACATTCCCATCACTATAACAAGCCATATTTGAAATAATCTCAATATGAAACTCAAGAACAAGTGAAATGGGTGTCTAAAATGAAAGGATACAAAATCACCAGCGCAATGAAGGAGGGAAAATCATGTATTGTGATAAAATAACACCTCCAAAGAAAATACATCCTCATCTATCACATTATTGTCAAGATAATATTAATAATAAAAGTTTCATGTGCCACAAAAGATGGAAACTATATTAATATTAAAAATATGTGTGCACATATATGTGGAAGTTGAGATCCTTAATACAAGACCCATTAATGAAACACAAACATGTAGGCATGGCTTGGAGGGATTAAAGTAAGAAAAATCATAAAGGATAATTTGAATGATGTAAGAATGACCTAAGGTTTTCAATATATAAGAAATGTTCAATCAATAATTATATCTAAAACATGATGGAATGCAAACCCTAATGGTCAAAGCAAGGTTGGGCAAGGTGGAAGAAATATAAGATTAGGAAAGAATAAGTAAAACCCTAAAATAAGTAGAACAACGAATGAAAAAACAAGACTAAAATCAAACCCTAGGAAATTATTATATGAAATATAAGAAATCAAATAAGGATCTAGATCCCTAATGGAGGAAAATAAACCCTAAGGAAACACCATAGATCATGTACTAAAAATGTTAGGTTCACCAAATATATAAAGAAAATAAAATTGTTTTATATGCTTTGCATAAACTAGATCTAGGATGATTAAATAAATTCAATAATTAACCTAGATAATAGAGCTAGGACACAATTTATTGAAATAAATGTATAGAGATTAAATGAGTGATTAGGTATACTTAGTTATAAAATTGATGATGAATATTTATTATCAATGAACTATTTTGGATCAATTTAACACTATGAAAAAAATGATTACCTCAATCTAATGAATATATTAAAATTTGAATTACCATAAAAATGATGTAGATCAATCACGAGCCTTATGGTTTTGATCTTGACTATAATAAAATTGTTCAAATGCATATAAATTCTCTAAGCCATGTAAAACTAATATAACACAGAGTACACTTAAGGATATATTTTTCTTCACCATCAAGATATCTAAATTGGCTCTAGTATAGTGTCTATAGCTACTGGTCCTTTTGTTGTTACACTTTAGTAGGAAAATTTTCCCCTTACTCAATATTTACTGGCTTGGTAGTTTGGCTACCCATTTTTATCCATCAATCACCACCTCATTTCCTAGTATTCATGTCTTATTTGAGATGTCTTAGTTTTAATATAATTCCTTGGAAATATTGTTGTTATCTTCTCTATCCATACTGTTACCCGTAAATGGAACCCCCTCTCTTTTCCTAACTATTTTTCTTTTTTCCTAAGTCTATGACTTAAACTTGTGTTCGGGCGGCCCTTTGTTATATTTTTAGAACTCGGGCGAGGTTTTTGTTTGTTCTTCTAACCTCTCATTTTATCGCTTGCGTTGTTTGTCTCTTTCTAGGTGGTGTTTTCTCTCCATTTTTGAACTTGAATTTTTCTCCAAAGTGGGTGTACAAATGTTAAAAACCCAATTTATGAGTCATGTGTTAGAATTTGGAAACTTCACTAGCAAGTCATGCCTTAGGCGATACTCCTTAGGCTTTTTGAAACCTAGGCAGGGTTTTATCAAGTTTTGTGAACTGTCTATTTTGTCGCCTAGAAAGTTCTCAATGATTAATGTAATAACAACAAGCTTAATCTACTTAACCAGTGTATTATACAAAAAGAAACCAACATTTTCAAGCATGATATGAATAGAAAACCAATGAATCCATGCATGCAAAGACATAGTGATATCAAAAAATATATTTTATTTATATATATATAAACATTTTTTTTACATTGCATTGGCACTACAAAAATTGTCTGGTTTGACTACAAAAATTCACGTCATGGACAAAAAGAGGCATTTCTTCTCAAGCACACAAAGCAAACATCAGGACATGAATGCCCTTAGTAACAGCCTGCAGATGTTCGACTTGAGCTGGCGACAACAGGTTCGTGTGCGACTGGAGGAATTATGCAAAAAGTCCCATATCATTCCTTACAACTCTTGTGCGCAGAAGAGCCACAACTTCCTCCAGAGTCTCATCTTGAAGGGTTGATGCAATGTAGATGGCATCAATTATCAATCCATTCCGAGGGTAATGGCTAAGCCCATTGATCGCTACATTGACTCGATGATGAAACTCAGGCTTTACTAGGTGCTCCAATGCTCACACTCCCTAGTCATGACAACCAGATGTCTTGATGATAGTGTATATGAAGCACTCTGACATGGTCGTGTTGTGCACATGGGCTTGGCTCAGGAATGCCTCATGCAAAATGTCGCAGAGCACTTCCTCTTCTACTTCAATTTGCACCATGAAAACCTCCTTCAGCTGGTCTGATACATGCCTAAACAGTGGACTACATTCAATCTCTTCCAACACAATGAAGTCATTGGCAAAGTTTTCGTCACTCTGAGAGCTCTCCATGTTTGATGCTACTGATTGATGAAGAAAGGTGATGCTGGTGGAATTTATAGAGGATTGGTTAGACATTGGTGCATTCTCCTAAGTATGATTAGATGACAATTTAATCTCAATTTATGGCTAATTTGAGTTGATTTAAATTACAATTTCCCATCAAGCATCATACACATGTTACCGCTTGATATTCCTAGGCATCACATTAATTGTTTGGCTATGTGAAAGGTGATTTGGTGGCTGTTGGTGTGATCAATATCAGTTTCTTCTTACTGATGTCTATTCCTCTACTAAGATCAATTCTTTCAATTGATTTAGTGATTTTTAAGAAATGTTGGAAAAAAAGAAGCCAATAATTTGATAATGGTTTTGGTGACCATCCAGTGGCTTGGCCCTTGCTATAAATTTGAAATTGGGAACCAAAAGAGGGAATTTTTCTTTTTCTCCGAAGATACACCTGGGGGTATTCTTGAGAAGGATTAACATTTATTTTAGACTATAATGATTTATAATCTGTGTTATGAATTTGATGAGGCTTTTGTATGCTAATCTTGGCATTACACATACAATGTAGTTGTGTTTTCTTTGAAAGATAAGCTATGTAATGTTTATTTATTGCAGCCTAATTTTATTTCATTGATTTGATAGTCGTAAGCTTTCAATCTTTGTATTGATCCTTGATGGCTTTGGTCTCTGCTTCCCGTGTTAGCTTCATATTTATGGACTAGTGTTAGTCACCTTTCTTATTTTCTAGTTAAAAGAATACCCTTATTCTTTATATTAGGTAAATTTGTTGAAAATATTTTGAGGGAGTTGTACCTCGACAAAATTTAGAGAAAAAGCCACAAATGCTATTGTGGTCTTTTTAGAGCTATTAGTGAATTTTTTGCTGGTGCTTAGTTTGGGTTTAGATTCATTTGTCTAAGTATATTTATCATGAGCCATTTCATTCGCTAACACATACTATTTTGTATTTTCATTAAGCTATTTATGCTAACAATTTAGGCTTTCCTATTGTCACTACATTTGACACTTGGAATCAACTCCTATGTGTTATTGGTTTATACATGTACATCATCACCGTGCTCAACAATACTCTCATCCCTTGAAATAAAATAATCCCCTTCAAAACTTTGCTTGGCTAATGTATATCACCAAAAACCTATATATTTGTATGAATACATGACTTGTATTGGGTTCTTTATAAGAATATGTACTTGAGCATAATTTAATATGAATTATTATAATCTTGGTCCATTGGTATATAATCACTTATCAAGTTCTAGTGTACTTATTTTAAATTGATCTATAATCATGGGTCTAATTAAAAAGTATTCTAAGCCAGTGATCCTTGATTGAAGGCCTTGTCTTGTTTAAAATCAAGGCAATATTAGTCTAAAATATACATAGGTAGATTAGCTAGAATATTCTCTTAAACCCTCATAACTCATCCAAGTATATCATTTCCTTGAAACATTACAAACAGGTGATACATTTGCTAATTCATGTTCATTTAAATGTTCAATCATCATGTTCTAGAACTAATTAATTTATTATTTTAGGTTCATTTATGTTGATGTATATGCATTTCAAGATTCTCATCCTTGTCTCTAGTGGTCAAATTTGATGTTGCTATTAGTAACCTCATCAATTTGGTAGTTTTATTTCATGGATCTTGTCATTGGTAACCCTTAGGTTGCATTTTCAGATTTATATAAGTTTGGTTAAGTGTGTTGTTTGTGCTTTAGTCAAGTCAATTCCTCTATGCTAGTTACATTTTCTAAGACAAGGAATGCCCTCTATGTTGCAAAATACATGCATAGGTTAGAAATACATGACCTTATCAAGGATGAAACGATAAGATGAAATAAAGCATAGGAAACATAAAGATCAATCGTTTCTTTCCAAATTAGTTTATATATTCCTTAACTTTTCATACAAATAGAAAAGGCTTTTTTCTATACCCTTTTTATTTGTGACTTATATTCATCTCTCTTTTCTTTTAACTTATCATGTTACTGTTGGATCTCAGTTGTGATCATATGGTTTGTCCTTGATGACAAAATCCCTATAAGTTGATTCTACTTGTTGACAGTTTCAGATTGGTTTCTCATGCTTTATCTTGGAACAACTTTGTCTATATGGTTTAAATATCTTGGCATTCAGTGGACAGTTTACATTCAGAATTTTAATATCTTATGGTACTGATCAGTTTGAGCTTCATGCAGTCTCTGGTGACAAAAAAATAACATATCGGCGTGAGAATGGTAGGGTCTTCCCGATCCATTTATGAAATGTCTGTGTTGCCTATCGGCAAGACATTTCCGATGTCATAACGATTTGATTTTACATTACACATGAAGTTTCATTAGGCAGCTTTCGGCAGGACTTCTCTTTTGTCTTGGTGACAAAGGAAAATTCTATCGGTATGACATTCACCTGGTCTCGGCGACAGTGGAAAGGTCTATCGGCATCAGTTGTGTTCACTGCCGAGAGGTCTTACCGAATGAGTCGGGTCTCATCGACTAACTCATAAGGTGGTTCATCGGCGTAAGTAATCCCTATCGGCATGTTGTTTCATCGAGCGCTTTGTGTCTTGCTAACCGGCACAAGAAAGATCATATCAGCAAGACTTATTTTATTTCACAACAATCGGGATCCATCTCCAGGCATCTATCGGCGTGACATTCTCTTTTGTTTTGGCGACAGAAAAGGATTAGATCGGCATAAGTTATACTGTCGGTATGTGGTCACAGTGAAATTGCTTTATCTCACCGATTGGAGGTTGAATGGGGACATATCGGCAAGAGTTTAAGGCTTCGGCGAAGGCTCATAGTGAAAAGGGTGATGTCTCCCTGACTAATGCATGTGGAAGTCTTTCGGCAGGAGTGTTGTATTCGGCATGTGGTCTCACCGAAGACATATTATCTCACCAACCGTGCACAAAAATGTCTTATCGGCATAAGGTTACTGCTTCGGTAAAATGTTATAACGACTCTGTAGTGTCTTATCAACTTGTGCTCAAATGTTCGCTTCAGCCAGACATGCTGCTTTCGGTGTGAGGTCATAATGAATCCATAGTGTCACACCGACCAACAACATAAGGGGATGCTTTCTCGGTAAGAGTTAGGGTTTTTGACATGAGGTCTCGGCGAGTGACCTTCGGTCTCGCTGATGGAACACAAAAGAACCTTGTTGGCATAGGCTTTGAGTTTCGATGTAGAGTCTCAGCGAACCCGTCAAGTCTTGGTGACAAAGTCTAATGAATGGCTTTCGGTGAGAGGTTGATAATGTCTCGGCGATCAAGTATGTATCGTGGGGTGTTTTTGGTATGACTCAATGAATTCATTGGGATGTCTCCCCGATTATGGATTGTCTCAGTGACACCGGATGAAAGGATGAATTTCGGTATAACGAAGATATCTATATGAGGTCTCCCCAAAAGCGATATGTCATGGCGACAGGAATGATAACATTAGCTTTCGGTAAGACACAGGATGCTCTATGAGATGTCACTCCGACTACACATTGTCTTGGCGAAGGCGGATGAAGGACACATCTCGGTTAAAGTGTGCTCTTGTCTTGGCGACTTGGAAATGATAAAGACTTTCGGTATGACACAATATATTCTACGAGAGGTCTCCCCGATGACGGTATGCTATAGCAACTCTCATAAGGTTGAAGGATGCATCGGCGAGAGAATCATAATGTCACAAAGACACACAAGGGATAAAGTCTTTCGGTGAAACTTAATGTAATCTACATAACATCTCCCCAACAGCAGAATGTCACAGCGACAAAAAGAAGGATGACTAATGGTGATAAAGTTGCCTTCGGCATAGGTGTTGAACTGTCATGACGATAAGGTTGATCACGGGGGCTCTCGACAAAACAAAGACTTGTCTACAAGATTTCTCTCCGATTTCAAAAGGTTATAGCAATAGTGAATGAGACAAAAGGGATTTCAGTGAATCCTGATGTGGTCTGCGAAAGGTCTTCCCGACTTCTCTAGGTCACGGAGAAAGCAAATAAGGAAAAAGAAATGCAGCTCGCATAAGGTCATAGTGAATCACAAAGAACACGTGGCGACCGTTGTCTCAACGAATGATTAACGAAGACTCATACACTGTGGCCGGCATGGATTTTTCTAAGTATAGTTGCATGGCGACTTCTTTGGTTGGTATCGAATCTCTGGCAAGATATTCACTGAGATTTTAGAGGTTATGATTTTCTGTTAATGGGCAGACATGGCTTTGATGAAAATCTTTCAGTTACAATTTGAAATCTCCTGATTCAGCGCATAAATTAAAAGCTCTATGGATAGGCGTTACTTTGATTTTTACCATCATCTACAGATCATTATGAATCAACTTCATATTCTAATAATAGCAAGAGAGTTTTAGAATCTTGTGAAAAATGCTTGTTGAAGATTTCTTGATAATAGACATACTTGAAATGTATATAAAAACCAGTGTTGAAAATTGTGAAGTAGCTGCTGGCCTATAATTCTGAGAGAGTTATTTTGGCCGTATCAAGAGATGTTTTGGAAAAATATGTAATACAAGAGTTGGATTCCTAGAGTATTAGAAGCAGAGTGTTGTGAACTTAACTAAAAATAGAGAGATCCTCTGATATATTATTATTGTAATTCTGAAATTTGAGAAAGGGGTTGGTGCTCCTTGAGTTGGTGCTCAGAAATTAGCCTATAAGGCATTGTTAAAAGTGGTTTTGAAGATTAAGCCAGTAAGGCAGTTTAGGAGTGGTTTTTATACCCCAGGAGGGTTTTCCACTCGGCAAATCTTTTCTCTTTGTTCTTCTATGTGCTCACTACTTTTCTGTGCTATTGTTGTTTCAGTTCACTATTGGGTTTATTACTATTCTCAATTCTATTTATGAATGATTACATTCAACTCATGAATGCATTAATCAGAGTAATATTGAGATCAAATCTTTGCTATGATTTGGCAACTGCAAGATATCTCACTCAAATCATATTTTCATAAGTTGTCTAATAGACTGAGTTAATGTTGTCATATCTTTGTGCTTTCAAAAGTGATTACTTTACTCTATTGTTGAAAGAAAAGGAAATCATAATGAAAAATCTTGGTTGAAGTTGAAAAAGTTCAGACACTGATTCACCCCCCCCACTCTCAGTGTTTGCCCATAACTCCAACAGTTACTTGGGAATACACACACTTGTAGGTCCATATTGAAAGTATTTATTGTCTTATAACTTGGTGATTCCTCTTACCTAGTAAACCAAAAAATAGTACATGTGCATACCATAAGACAATCTTGTTTCAAAATCAAATCTACACCATCCATATGTTAATCAATAGAGAATAAGGCACCTAGAATTAACAATAATAATTTTAATCAAAAAACTAGTAACCCTTAACCTTAACTTAGTCTAGTTCAAGTTTTTGTTCCAAGATGAAGAAGAAATCAAGTGACTCTTTTTAAAGCTTTTGTTACACACTTGGTCATCCTACATTTTAGTGTACATTTATAGAATGGATGCATTAGAGAAAGCCATTCATCAACATAAAACTTATATTTCTTCCTCCTCTTTAACTAATAAAATACCATATCTTTTTAATAAAGTTTTGGGTGCTTCTTCTAGAAGAGTTTGATACTTGATAAATAAGAGCTTCTCTCCATAGGATTCATTCTCAAGAGATTCTTAATTCTTATTTGAATACTAGCACTTCAAAGATTTATCATTGGAGACTCCACTTAAATTGTTTTTTTAAGATATGGCATGGTTTGATTATAAGATGGGTAAATCAATGGTGTATTGTGTATTAATTTTTAGGGCTCATAAATATAATCTTTGTTGGATAGGATCCCTTGAATATTGGTCACTTCCTATACTATTGATGTAGTCACTCTTCCACCTCTTCAATAGTTTCCAAAGATGCCAAACATTAAAATTCAAACCTATAATGGGAATAAAAGCATCTATGACATGGGAAAAAATATTAAAATTAATATTTAATCCTCCTTATGCTTCTCTCAAATGTAATTCTTCCTCAATGCCTTTGTCAATTTCTTGTCTTAAATAATTTTATAAATGTTCAAGAGACAAACATTAACATGGAAATGCTCTACAACCTCAACAAAATCCTATCCTAGAACCTCTTTACTATCATTGGTAATATCTCCACCTTATAAGAATAAGACCATGTTATCCTAGTAATCTATTATTTCTCCCAATAAATCCATTTAGAAAATCTCTCCAACCAATCAAATGTGGAGTTCAATTTTTATCTAAATAAAAAAGGTAGAGTGGGTAGATGGAAAATAACGAGTGTAGGAAGAGAAGCTAGATATTTTGGCATGAATAAATCATAGGAATCCAATTATATAAACTTTAATTATCATCCCATCATTTGTAAGTCATTCATCTCACATTAGGTTATTAATGGAATGAAGGGGAAAAAATAACTTAAGGAGTTACATGCCACATGATTGTATGATCTAGACAAAATTTCATATAATTTCCAATTATTAAATCATTCATGCTATAAATCCCTTGATTTGAAAAGAAAAATGTTGTCTTGTTTCCTTCATGGTAGTAACATAGTTAGAGAATAATTTTAGTGAACCAAGGATTTCACATGCCTCATATAGTATGATGTTTTTCTTCTAATTGATCAACTATATTTTCATGATGCTAAATATAGTTTCCATTTAATATCCTTCAGTGATGATTAAATTGATTTTACATGACCACCAATGTTAAGTAATGATTCTTTCCCTATATTACTAGTTCTAGGAAATAAATCTTAGATGCAACCTTTATCAAGATTTTCTAAGTCTTTAATGGCACATTTTGTACTAGAGTGCCCTAGGTTTCCCCTCAAAGAACCATCAAAATTAAACTTTCACTTGGTTTCTTATGGATGAATCCATCTAATATGATCTTTACAAGGGTGATATATTTGAACCTAAGAACTATAAATTGATAAATATATTAAATTAAATAAGTAAAATGTTTAGAAAATTAAATAAAATAGTGAAAATGTTTTTATGAAAAATTATGATAAATGTTGAATGTTTTTTTGTTAATGGTATGAAAATATTATTGATGATTAGATGAATTATTTGAACTAGTGAATGTTCTATTTGAACTAGTGAATGCTCTATTTCAAATTGATTTACTTGTTGCACAAACTTGTTTAGCAATATATGTATCTAAGTTAAACATTAAATTTATTGAATGTCTGTATGCACTTTCAAGAACTATTATCTAGATATCTAGTGTTCATTTTTAATTCATTCTATATCATGTGCACACTTCTAAATTTATTTAGAATTGTTTTAAATTTCTATTCCCTAGATCTAGATATATTAAACCAAGGTCTCATTGCTCCTTTAGGTGTACATACATATCACATGGATAATGCATCTGTTCCACCTTTGAAAACACTTTTTGTAAATACTTATAGTGAGATTAGGAGATTGAGAGACTCATTAATAGATGGTACAAACACATGCATATATTCAGAAGTTTGCATGTCCATATTACAAAGCCTAGAACAAATAAGAGATGAACTTGGGAATACTAATGCATATTCCTCTGATAGAGTAGCTATTATTCTTTCCCACATGTAGAAAGAAGTACATGGTGAGGTTCCCTATAAACAAATACATGATGTTGTGACCAAAGAAATGATTAAAAACACTTGTTTTCCATTCTATCAAAACAAATGTAAGGTGAGGGGATACCAGGTCACCAAATGTGTGGATCGTGCTATGGCCCCATTGATCCACCTGTGATTTCTTGTAGCACATGGTCAATATCCAAACAATGACCAAATTCCATTATATTTTTTTCAGTAGTTGTATGTTGAGGTCCATTTGGGGCCTCAAAGTCAACTACTTGGACACTCCACCATATGTTGGTCAGGTGCGTGGCAGGATTACCGATAGGCCCACCTATCATCGAGCAGATAGACTAGCCTCGGTGTTTAGGGAATTGGTTGGCGGCAGGTATCCTTCTCTCACCCTAGCTCTAACCCCCTTAGCGGATCAAGTTGTCGTTGCTTCCCAAAAGGAAGCAATTGATAGTGTAGGTGACATTTCAGCTGTGACCATTAGGATATCTATTGATCGTGTGGGTTGGTATTTGATGTCTAGAAGTTCATGATCCACACCATTTGTAGCATAGCACAATAGCATGGATCCTTTTACAGTGATGGGAATCCCTACACTCACACAGCTTGACGGACTTATAGGAGATATGGCACGCAGGACTATGCATTGTTTGGTTGAGGACCTCTTGGAGGCATATGCCTTCATCACATCAAACTATGGGATCACTATAGAGTAGGTTAGAGGTTGTTTGGCTTTAGGAGTTCATTCACATCTAGGATCCCATCACTCTTAGCCCAACACTAGTGCACATTGAGATCCTCCTACAAATCATTCGGTTGCTGCACAGACTATGGGTTTTATGGATTTGTTGACCAGTCCCAGTTCATCATCGTTGATGCCATCTTAGCTGCATAGTCCCCTTCACTCATCATTTATAGCATGGCATACGATGGATCAGATGGATGTAGATCTTGAATCATTGCTTGAGCGTTTGGTTGGTTTGGTGGAGACAACAGTTGTAGATGATGTGCATGTATGTATGCACGTGCATGTTTCAATTCTTTTTTTAATTATTTTTAAATTTTAGTTTTAACTAGAAATTCATGTAATATATATGTATATATATTGTAGATGGACATACGTCATGTTACTCCTAGCCCTGGTTTAGATCATGTACATTGATGTGACTCTATGGATGATTCTACTACTAGTGAACATGTGAGTTTTAAATTTTTATATATACATGTGTATATGTACACGATGTGTATGCATAGATCTAGATAGATATTTAAAAATACATGTACATTCTTAAATAACTTTCATAAAATTTATAATATATTATATGTATTTAACACATTGTGTACACAATTTTATTTTCAGGGCTCGACACATCCATCAAAGCAGGGTTCTCATTTAGATGATCATTCAACTAGGAGTCGACATTCATATTAGGCTGCAATAAATTTATGATCTTTAGTACATTTGCTTATATAATGATCTCTAGTAGTTGACATTTGATGATCTCTAGTACATTTGCTTATATGATATACATACACATTTTCTTATGTTTATATGTTTATTTTCATTCAATCTGTACGTGCATGTACCTAGATTTGCTTATATGATATACATACACATTTTCTTATGTTTATATGTTTATTTTCATTCAATCTACGTGCATGTACCTCTTTTCTTATAACATGTTTATGTTTATACATTGAATCTATCTACATGTACATGTGTTTTCTTATGTTTAAAGTTTTATACATTAATAGATACATGTGTATGTATGTACATGTTTACACTCAATAATGTGCTTATACAAATTTTAAATCTATATTTAGAGAACTCATGCTCAAGTATTTATGTGCATTAAATAAATTAAATGTATGCACAAATATGTAGTTCTACACATGTACATGTAAACATGTAATGTTATAAAATTTGAATATAATTGAAGGTGAATTTGAGCTCGAACCCTTGGTCGACACATAGATACATTAATAGATACATGTGTACATGTACATGTTTACACTCAATAACATGTTTACACAAATTTTAAATCTATATTTAGAGAACTCATGAGCTCACATATTTATGACCAATATATGTTAAACAGATGTTAAATGTGCATTAAATACATTAAATGTAAGTACACATATGTAGTTATACACTTGTGTATGTACACATGTAATGTTATAAAATTTGAATATAATTGAACCTATGAATTTGAGCTCGAACCTTTGGTTGATGAATGCATTTTAGTTTTAATTTTTTTCCCATATGCATATAAATACAAGCTTATTTTTCATGATTCCATATCAAATTGCAAGATTAATTTGCAGTTATATCACTTGGAGAGAAGATTTTGGAGAAGATATTTTTGCACATTTATCAAGGAGGCAGATTTTGGAGAAGAAGATATTTTAGTATTTTTATCAAGGAGGGCAGATTTTGGAGAAGAGAACTTTGCATTTTTATCAATCAAGGAAAATATTGGAGAAGACGACTTTGCATTTTTATCAATCAAGGAAAATTTTGGAGGAGAATTTACCTTTGGTAGAGGATTTATTTTGAGTCATCTTTAACTTGAAGAAGAAAATGGGATAACAAAGAAAAAGAAAAAATAAGGCTCAACAAAAATTATCAAAAGAAGAACAAAAGAGGCGCGAACAAAACTTGGCAAATTATCATAGAAAGAAACAAGGTACATGCTTATTTCTTCTCTCTCTCTCTCTCTTGTGTGTGTTTAGGACTTTTATTAACACCTCAATGTTTTCCTTATAAATATATTTCCAATTATGAAAACCATGTTAGATTTAACTTGGAAACTTTAACATAGAAAAAATAGTCATCTTGCATAGACATTACCATAACTTCTAGAACCTCATTTTGCCTAAATTCCTTATCATCTATTTCCAATTGCATTTGTTCCATGGAATTATTAAGTTCAAGAATCTTTAATTTTATTTTTTCAACTCCACTTAAATAGCTCATAGTCTCTCACTTTCTTTTCTTGCATGTAAATTCAAACAACAAGCAGGAAATTCTCAAGCTGAAGTCAAGCCAAATCTAGATATTGGATCAAACGAATCCACTGAAGAACACATGGACCTTGAAGATAGGGAGGAGGCCCAAGTTCAAACAATGCATGTTGGAGAGGGGTCAGGATCACTTCCTTCTATTGGTATGGATGAGCATATAAAACTAGCTGAAACTTCTCTCACTTTCTTTGCTTGCATGTAAATTCATGTATCCAATTTCCAAAACCTAGTGACTTTGAAAAATCATTTTCCCATTTCCTTAAATTGAATCCATTTCCAATTGTATTTGTTCCATGGAAATTTTCTTAAGTTCAAGAATCAAGATTGATGTCATTTGAAAGTTCTACTCCACTTATAGCATCACGTCTCTCAGTTGTTTTGCTTGAATAAATAAACTCCACTTATATAGCATCATCTCTCACTTTCTTCGCAAAATATTTTGTGACATGTAGAAAGGGCTCAACAAGAAGGAAGTTCTCATGCTGAAGTTGAGCCAAATCTAGATATTGGATCAAATGAATCCGCTGAAGAACACATGGACCTTGAAGATAGGGAGGAGGTCCAAATTCAAACAATGCATGTTGGAGAGGGGTCAAGATCACTTCCTTCTACTAGTATAGATGAGAATATAAAACTAGTTGAAACTTCTCTACTTTCTTTTCTTGCATGTAAATTCATGTATTCAATTTCCAACACCTAGTGACTTTGAAAATTCATTTTTCCATTTCCTTAAATTGATTCCATTTCCAATTGTATTTGTTCCATGGAAATTTTCTTAAGTTCAAGAATCAAGATTGATGTCATTTGAAATTTCTACCCCACTTATATCATCATGTCTCTCACATTTTTTTCTTGCATACATAAACTCCACTTATATAGCATCATCTCTCACTTTCTTTGTAAAATATTTTGTGACATGTAGAAAGGGCTCAACAAGTAGGAAGTTCTCATGCTAGAGTTGAGCCAAATCTAGATATTAGATCAAACGAATCCGTTGAAGAAAAAATTGACCTTGAAGATAGGGAGGAGGCCCAAGTTCAAACAATGCATGTTGGAGAGGGGTTAGGATCACTTCCTTCTACTAGTATGGATGAGCATATAAAATTAGCTGAAAATGTGAGGAAACAAATTTCTTATAGAAATTTAGATCATTTACTTGAAATGGATATGGAGAAACTAAAATGTTATGCCGACCAACCTACAAATAAGAGTAAGAGGTCAATGACTAAATCTGTAAATGAAATAATCAATGATCATTTCAGCCATCTTGAAACACTTGAAAAAACCCAATTGTTATCATGTTTACTTCTTCATAATGAATTGAAAGAGTCATTACAATTGTTGGGTGTACATTAAGCATTAAATAAGAAGAAACACATGGCATTACAAAAAGATATTGTTTAAAATGTTAAAAAGGGTTTAGATTCCATTGGGAAAGGATCTTGATGAATGGATAAGACCACTGCAAGAAAGGTGATGTTGACATCTATTATAAATCAAGATATAGCAAGAAAAAGAAAAATGTCTGCACTTTCGGCTGAAATTGGTTATAGTAGAACCACACTAATAAAATATGAGAAAAAGAGAAAGGTTTTGGATGATAGTTCAAAAGGAAACTTTTGGCAAAAGGAAACTAGGAAATTATGTGTAGAGCTCCCCATTTTGGTAGGATTGAAGATGTTGTTAGGAACTTGATCTCAAGTTTTTGGAATGATTAGACTCGTCCATCATCAAATACTAGAGATGTTATGAGACACAGGATTGGGCTTGGTATTTATGAAAATCATATTAAAAATTAGCTAGACATAACACAACTTGAGATGTCTATGAATTTTTATAATATATATCGTCATATAAAGATTGGGAAAATAATGTTTGAAAGGTTAAAGCCATATTATGTGAAGATAAACAAGTTTTTAAAACTTGTTGTTGTCATTATCATATTGAATTTGATCTCTATTATCAGGTGTTTCGAAAGATGAGAGAAGAAAGTTATGGTTTTCAAAATGCACCTCCTAAATAGGTAAGTTTGTTCATAAAGGATATGTTATGTGATCATGAAAATGGACCTCATTTAAACTGCATAAAAGGAAATTTCCTTCAAGAAATGAAGATATTGACCTAACAAAGATAGTAAATTGCAAGAGTTACAAGTATGTAAAGTTTCAAACAAATTTTGGGAAAGAATCCACAAGGTTAAACTATGTAGAAGAGGAGATTCCTATTGGAAAATTTATGGAAGATTTTTGAAAATTGATACAACCATACATACAACATTCCTTTTTTGCTAAGTGGCAAGCAAAACAATTTCAAACATTGAGAGATACTTTCCCACTTGGAACAGTTCCATCAGTAGTTGACTTTGCATAAAATTACTCTTTTGTACATCAAAAGGAGATTCAATCAGAATATTACTTTTCAAAGTAGATCACTATTAAGGTTCATATGTGTTATTGAAATGCACAATCAGAATTGGATAGTGTTGAGAGTACAGATGGAAAACGAGCCATTAAGAAAGAATATCACTTTTATATTAGTGATGATAAAGAGCATGGCACACTTTTGTACAACATTGCTTTACAATTTTTTTTGACAATATGAGAAGTAGGGGTGTAAAATTTGAAAAACATTTTGTATGGTCAGATGGATGTGTGACACAATTCAAATCATCATGGCCATTTTATGCACTATCTAGATATCATAAAATTTACAAAATACCAAATGTTTGGAGATTTTTTGATAGTGGACATGGAAAGGGTGAGCATGATAGCGCAAGAGCTTGCATCAAACATGCTTTAAGAAATCATCAAATGAGTTATTTGAGAGATTGTATAGACAATGCACATTATGTTGTTGAATGGTGTAAGAAACACTTTGCATCAAATGAGGTCGACACATCTTCAAGAACAAACCAAAACATTCCACATAGAGTGTTTTGGGAGATATCAGGTATGTATAAATTATATTTTCAAAAATTTGAATTTATTTAATTTTTTTATATATATATATTATATATATATACATGTTTGTTCACATAAGTTTGTTTTTGTACATGTATCTAGGTGTGGACAAAAGATCGATGCATGGATGCAAGAGGGTAGAAAAAAAAAGATATTTGCATTGTGTTATGAGTTCAGGTAGTCACCCTGGATGAAAATTATACACAAGGGATTACTCTTGTTTTTGCATTGAGTGCATTGTGGGAAAATCTAATCATGCATGCAACAACCAAGAACTTGTATATGGTGGTAAATGGGATATGGTGCCACTAGTTGTTTTAGAAACATATGATGAAAATGAGGAAGAAAGATTTGAAGACATTCCTTTGATTTCAATTGATTATGACCATATTTCAGGATTGGTTAGAAAAGGTACATGTGTAAGTTTTCAATAATTTAAATATTATAAATATAGTTAATGATCTTTAAAGTCTAGAGACATTTCTAATTTTTTTAGAATTTTTTTGTGTAAATTTGGTGTACAGGAGATGTTTTTGCAGTCATAGCAGAGCCAGGAAACATAAAAGGTCCAAGCTATAATTTATTGTGTTGCATAGAAGAGAGGAATAAGCTAACACAACCTAAAACAAGCGATGGATTGTTATTTCCCACATGTGAGTTTGAATTTAAAATTATATATATACATCGTGTACATGTGTACATTACATTAAAAACATTAAATATATATTATACAAACCTTGAGCATGAAAATGTTGTACACATTCACATGTCTTAGCTCAGGTTCATGTTTACTGTGCAGGTTCTATTGTAGTCCAATGGATATATCTAAAATAATTGACTATCAACTTGATAACAAGGTCTATCAATATAGTCACCTATTAATTGCTACCGCCCTACATCTTCATGCAGTTCCACATGCACGTGGATGAAAAAAATGTTGGAGTGAAGAAGACACTAAGAGGGGGGGTGAATCAGTGTCTTAGACAAATTTTAACTTTTTCCTTCAAAAAGAATTGAATAATTTATGCTCTTCACATTTCAATGATAAGTACATTCATGAATTGAATGTAATCATTAAATAACTAAAATAAGAAATATTAAAGAAAACCAAAGATCATCACAGTCTTGAAACATTATCACATCAAAGCAATGAGACCATAAGACAAAGATTTTGATGAGTGGAAAACCCTCTAGGGGTAGAAAAACTACTCTAGAAATGATGCCTCACTGGCTTAATCTAAAAAAATTTATGTTTACAATGCCTCATTGGCAATACTATCTCATTGATAGATTTCAAATGCCTCACTGGCAATACTATCTCACTAATAGATTTCAAATGCCGCATTGGCAATAAAACAATGTCTTACTAACTTTTCAAGAATTCCTTACTGGCATGATAACTTGTGCATCACTAGCATATACATTTAATCACCAACAATATAGAGTGTAAAATATAGAGGGTTTCTCTATTTCACTTCAAATCATATTTCACTTTCATTCTAATACATTTAATATCTTAAAGTTTCATTCTGGAATCTCTAAAATATTAAATATATTAGTTATACAAACTGTTTTGTATCATGTTTGCAAAAATTCAATAACAGAATTTTGTTTACACATTCAACATGATACCTCTGTTAAAAAAATTGATCTCAAAATAGTGATAAACCACTATTGATATAAGTATATAAAAGTTCACATATGCTGCCATCTTCATAACTGATCTGTATGTCCTTTAATCCTTAATCACAAAATGGTTTTGTGCTTTTGTTAAAAAACCGACTAGGGTTTCAAAAGAAATAGTTACAAATTAATGAAACACCATTTTAAAAAAAACCCAACACTATTTATCAAACTAAACGATAGTTCAGAGTTAATGAATGTTTTATCCTTTACCATTTCAGATAAACTGAGAGCCATCAAGGTTAAGGAATGAAAACACCTATTCACCCTTGTTTTATTTCATCGAAGTCACTGCCTCAACACCTCCACTTCCATTCTAACTGTCTTTTTAACACATACATGACAAATACAATGTATGAAAAATAATCTTCAAACCCATGTAATTAAAGAATAAGAATCCCTAATGAACAAGGGTAGATTATTGTGCATTCTATACTCCAAGAAATGATTATCTCAACTGACAGGACAAAAATCTAGAATACTACTAAACTCGAAATAAAACCACTTCCAATAAGACCATGCAAAACAATACAAATGAAACTGAGTTACCGATTTGCTTGCCATGGTAAATCTTAATTGCCTGTAGAATGCCAAAACCATTGTCTTGAAGATGCAGCCGCTAAACTACCTTCTCAATCGAAACTTTCAGCCTTATGCAAACCCTAGCTTGGCCACAACATAATGATTTTGAGTTTTTCCAAGAATGAAAGTAAATTAGGGAAAAAATATTGTTTTGGTGTTACAAATAAAAGATTATTACTATATCCCCAATAATCACTATGTCAGTCATGATTTTCCCCAAAAAATATAATTCTCATAATGCTCAATTGTAGTCGATGATGACTACCATACTACCTTGTCAGCCTTGTTGAACATATAAACATTTGTCTATGCACAAAGTCTAAATGAATTTAGTTTTTTCAACCATAATCATCACCTCTAATAGCTTAAGAACTTTGCACCAATCTTTATACCTTGTAGATAATCAAAGTATTGCACTCATATACCAATTGCATCTAGGTGAATCATGATCTTGTAATGATACCTTATTACAAGATACAAATTGATATTGTTTGTATTAGAAAATCAATGTCTCATGTATTATGTGAATGATAAAATCTTAATGGCTTATCAATGGACTCATTGATAGAACATTAAGCCCCTTATAAGCGACACAATGCATCTGGCATTGAAATCTAATCAAGTATCAACATGTATCAACTAATAAGATAACATAAACCACATGAATAGAATAGAACAAAATATAAATATCATGTGAATCAAATGACCATTATTGAGAATATGCAATCAACCTGTATAATGCATTATCATATTGAACCCAAACATGTCATACCCATGTATGAAATGAAATGTTAAATGATGTTATGGTCTATATTCCTGTCAAATACCTATCATCTAGTGTCTTTGTGTGTCTTTGACATCAAGGGAAACAACTACAACAACTAGGAGGGCAAACAAACTCTCCCTTTGGCCTTGATGGAAAAACACCAAAGCTCTCTCCCCCTTTTTGCATTAAGAGACAAAGGGCTATACAAAAATATATGAATCAAATGTAACATAGCAAGCAATGGAACAAGAGATCTTGTAATAGTCACTGTATGTGCTCCAAACTGTGCAAAAAGTCAGGGGTAATCTTGATATCCATCATGAAGGGAAACAACTATATGCTACCTCATTAAATCCTGCACTGAAATGTTACTGAGTCGTGCAAATAACATGCCTTGTTATAAGCCATAGAAACTATCAGATCACGTTGTGAATTTTAATTTTCAAATACCAAGCAAGTGATAAACAAAGTCAAATATATCACTGTTCAACAAATTTTTCACTGTTATACCACTGAAAACAAAATGGACAATGCCCCTGATAATCCATTGTAAAAATAATACCAGAAATCTAACCAATTTGACAAAAATGCTACAGGATAACCAAGAATGAATATATGGTAACAATACCAATAATACCAACAACATCAATAGGGGTAAGATTAAGCATGAAAAACTCCCCCTAACTCCATGGAGTGAGAGAGATTTATAATATGCATTGTCATTGCTAGAACAAAAGAACTCTTCCACTGTACTACCACTATCCAAGCAACCTTCAAAGATCCATATTCAAAATTCAAACCAAGGCTAACTGTCACTGCATATCAATATTAGAAAACAAAGCACTGTTAACCAATATCAATGTTTCATCTTGCCCCTTGTCACAGAGATATTACTTGCTCCCCTTACAAGTAACATTGGTCAAAGCCACAATAATATTCAAGCAACCTTCAATAGATAATCATTAAGACCATATCTAACAATTGAGCCCTTCTCATCTTTTGAAAATAATGTCAAAGAAGCTACAAGGAAGGATCATTATCACCAGACAATAGGATATCCATTGACTACAAGTAACATTGAAAGTTTTGCAAGACTCTTGTGCTACTATTTTCATGCAAATACACCAAGCATCTATACCAAGTAGTTGTGATACATTATCATCAAAAGAAGTTCCAAGGACCACCCTAGAGCAAGGTTCCAAAGAGAATTTCATTGTGTATGGCAAAAAAAAAAGAACATCACTATAAAGCCACTGCTCATGTCACAAAACATAAACAAAAAAAGCTTGATATACTATGTCAATAACATGAACTATGAATGGACACGCACAACATTGTAATGCTCAAGATTCATTGTTTCAAAAACCAATTTTTATGTAAGATAACTATATACTCAACATAACACTTCACTTACTACTAACAAAACCAACTGGCTTGCTGTGATGTTCTACATTATTAAGAAAGTATGTCTTCAAGAAAGCTCTATCAAAGATCACTGAATTGGCAACGTTTACAAGATGCATTGAACACTCTCAAGGATCATTGAGAATTGACATCCAACATCATAGGTATGAGTGAAGAAACTACCAATATATACCAAACATTGTCACCAAAAGCACTGACACATAAGAGCACTGGCACATAAGAGCATTGTCAATAAAATGATCTGACATAGGTTGTAATTGTTATGATTATACTGTGAGACCATCACATGATCTTAGAGAATTCTATAGTACTTTGATAGTACTATTTCCTCATTTAGGTTTCAAGGAGAAAGTAGAGATAAAGACAATGTATTCACTTGATCACATTTTCTCCTTTGACAACCTACCATATTATTTGCAACTTACTCCCCTTACAAATGAGCTCCATATAAAAATTTGTAGTCTCTATCCTACACAGTGTCACAAGCTAAGAGAGTACATTATATTCATTACTCCACTCTAGTATACTAACCACCTCAAAGCACTGCAAAACTCAATTTCAAGCAAAGTTTATGAGAAACTGTCAAGACAAGTATTAATATGTTTCAATCATTGTAACTGTCAAAGCATAGGTACCATCAAACTTACTACCAATGCATAGCAAGTGTTTTCTAGATAATGCATTACATCACCATTCACCCTAATATTGTACTATATCTATTCACCTTTGTATCAAGAATTCACACAATATAACTGAATCTGATCATAACATAAATGATCAATTTGAACTGTCCTTATACAATGTCACATCTTTATCATTTTGACACCAATGACTTTTCTTTTAAACCTTCCCTAGAACTTGATTTGAACCACCCAATTTTTAATCTAAATAGCTTTGTTGCCAAGGCAATTACCTTCTGTTGGACTGCTCACTAAGATGATTATTGACTATCAATGCTTACCACTCCATTGAACATTCATTATGACCAAAAAAACATTGCTACTGTTCACTGTCTTGAGTACTGCCTTGAAGTTCACTATGCTTTTTGATACAAGTCACAACAGTTGTGCAAAGCTCTCAAGCAATTGATACAACCGGTGTCACAAACAATTTTTTTTTTTTCAAAACATTGAGAAACAACACTACAAGAAGCATTACAAGCAATTACATGATCATGTTTCCAAATAAAGAAAGTATCTTCATGTCATTTCAAACACTACACATTGTCAAACAGTGCCACAAAGTAGAGGAGACTTGACAATTTTTACCACTTGCTGCACGAATCTCTCAAGACAATATGTCAATATAGTTGAATTGAAAGACTGCCAAATGTTCCACATTCTTCTAGACTTCTCAAAGGGGTTAAAAGATAAAAAACACTAATCTACTCCCCCTTACCTCATGTGACCTTTTATGTGCTCAGAAATGTTTCTTGTGCAACATGCACAAATTAGATCCTTTCTCTTATTTTCTTTGCTTTCTTCTCCAAACCATATGTGATCCTTTCTTTTTTCCTTGATCCCTAAATAGTCTTTCAACACTGCTTCTACAAAATTGTGCTATATGCCCAAGATGATTACATTTGAAACATCTTATATTCTTATCTTTTAAGAACACACTTTTCTTAACAGACTTTACAGACCTTCTACAATGTGCAGCCTTATGACCAATATTATGACAATTGAAACACATTTGATCCTATGAAACAAAATAATTTCTTCTTGAAAACCCAAACCACCTTTTATCAACAAACTTACAAGATGCAACCTTATGACCATAAGTGTTACAAATATAACAATAACCTTGAAAATGAGTATAATTGTACCTCATTGACTAATATTGCCTGGAAGGTGGAGGTTTGAGAATCTATCTATTCCTTTTCTTCCAAAATTATCAAATTTATCTTTTGCTTTCTTCTTGTCTTCCTCGAGAGTAGCAAAATGATAACTCAAGTCTACTTTCTTTCTAGGATTTTGTCTAACTTTAAAATTTTGCACTTTTCCATTTGTAGATACAAAGACTGTCTCATGTTTTGGCTCCTTTTCATTTGAAGAAGATTGTCCTATCTCATATCCTAGACCAGTAGGATCTTTATGTTGTTTTTGCTTCCCTAGCATTTCATTCAACTTGTTCACACTGTCATCAAACTTTTGATTCTTTTCTAACTGCTTCCTAACAGTCTTGAGATATTTTCTAAGAAACTATTTCTCCAAGTTTGTGTCATTCGACAATTTTAACTTCCAAATCTTATTTATTTTTCTCTACTATTCTCTTTCCTTCTTGAACCTCTATTTTCAAGGAGATGATTAACATGTTAGAATCTTCAATCTCAGTTTTCAATGAACTAATTTTAGGTTCTAATCTTTTACAATTGTCTTCTTTTATCTTTGTCTTGTCCTTGTTGAATTTGGTCTTTTAAAATTTGGTTCTCTTTCCTAAGTTTTTTAATCTCATCTAGGGAAACACATAATTCTCCCTCAAAATCAACTTCACACTCTTCTATATCTAATTCATTCATGTCTACCACAAATTCATCAAGTTCTATATTAGAGACCATTTCTTCTACAGGTTGTGGATTCTTCTTAGGAATTTCTACTTTTGCATATTGTAATTTTTCTTTCTTATTCTTATTTCTTCTACTTTTTGCCATATTAGACACAACACTCCAATTGCCAGGGAACCTTAAGCCAATTAGGCTTGTTAAATCAATGGTTTGGCTCTAATACCACTTGTTGGAGTGAAGAAGACACTAAGAGGGGGGGTGAATCAGTGTCTTAGACAAATTTTAACTTTTTCCTTGAAAAATAATTGAATAATTTATGCTCTTAACATTTCAATGATAAGTACATTCATGAATTGAATGCAATCATTAAAGAACTGAAATAATAAATATTAAAGCAAACAAAATATCATCACTATCTTTAAACATTATCACATCAAAGCAATGAGACCATAAGACAAATAATTTGACGAGTGGAAAACCCTCTAGGGGTAGAAAAACCACTCCAGAAATGATGCCTCACTGGCTTAATCTAAAAAAAATTTTGTTTACAATGCCTCACTGGCAATACTATTTCATTGATAGATTTCAAATGCCTCACTGGCAATACTATCTCACTGATAGATTTCAAATGCCTCACTGACAATACTATCTCACTAATAGATTTCAAATGCCTCACTGGCAATAAAACAATGTCTTACTAACTTTTCAATAATGCCTCATTGGCATTATAACTTGTGCCTCACTTGCATATACATTTAATCACCAACAATATAGAGTGTAAAATATAGAGGGTTTCTCTGTTTCACTTCAAATCATATTTCAATTTCATTCTAATACATTTAATATCTTAAAGTTTCATTTTGGAATCTCTAAAATATTAAATATATCAGTTATACAAATTGTTTTACATCATGTTTGCAAAACTTCAATCACATAATTTTGTTTACACATTCAACATGATACCTCTGTTAAAAACATCAATCTCAAAACAATGATAAACCACTATTTATATAAGTATATAAAAGTTCACATATGCTGTCATCTTCATAACCGATATGTATGTCCTTTAATCCTTAATCACAAAATGGTTTTGTGATTTTGTTAAAAAACTGACTAGGGTTTCAAAAGAAATAGTTACAAATTGATGAAACACCATTTTAAAACAAACCCAACACTATTTATCAAACTAAACGATAGTTCAAAGTTAATGAACGTTTTAGCCTTTACCATTTTAGATAAACTGAGAGCCATCAAGGTTAAGGAACAAAAACACTTGTTCACCCTTCCTTTATTTCATCGAAGTCACTACCTCAACACCTCCACTTCCATTCTAATTGTCTTTTTAACACATACATGACAAATACAATGTATGCAAAATAATCTTAAAACCTGTGTAATTAAAGAATAAGAACCCCTAACGAACAAGGGTAGATTATTGTGCATTCTATACTCCAAGAAATGATAAACTCAATTGACAGGACAAAAAGCCAAAATACCACTAAACTCGAAATAAAACCACTTCCAATAAGACCATGTAAAAAAATACAAATGAAATTGAGTTACCGATTTGTTTGCCATGGTAAACCTTAACTACCTGTAGAATGCCAAAACCACTGTCCTAAAGATGCAACTGCTAAACCACCTTCTCAATGAAAACTTTCAGCCTTAAGCAAACACTAGCTTGGCCATGATAGAATGGTTTTGAGTTTTTCCAAGAATGAAAGTAAATTAGGGCACAAAGATTGTTTTGGTGTTACAAATAAAACATTATTACTATATCCCCAATAATCACTATCGGTCATGATTTTCCCAAAAAAATATAATTCTCATAATGCTCAATTGTAGTCGATGTTGACTACCATACTACCTTATCGACCTTGTTGAACATATAAACCTTTGTCTATGCACAAAGTCTAAATGAATTTAGACTTGTCAACCATAATCATCACCTCTAATAGCTTAAGAACTTTGCACCAATCTTTATACCTTGTAGATAATCAAAGTGTTGCACCTTATATACCAATGCCATCTAGGTGAATCATGATCTTGTAATGATACCTTATTACAAGATACAAATTGATATTGTTTGCTTTTGAAAATCAATGTCTCATGTATTATGTGAATCATAAAATCTTAATGGCTTATCAATGGACTCATTGATAGAACATTAAGCCCCTTATTAGCGACACAATGCATCTGGCATTGAAATCTAATCAAGTATCAACATGCATCAACTAATAAGATAACATAAACCACATGAATAGAATAGAACACAATATAAATATCATGTCAATCAAATGACCATTATTGAGAATATGCCATCAACCTTTATAATGCATTATCATACTGAACCCAAACATGTCATACCCATGTATGAAATGAAATGTTAAGTGATGTTATAGTTTGTATTCCTATCAAATACCTATCATCAAGTGTCATTGTGTGTCTTTGACATCAAGGGAAACAATTGCAAAAACTAGGAGGGACAACAAAAAAATTTACATGTTATTGAAGAGTGGGCTGAACTAGAATGTTTGAGTTAGATTATATCCATGATTTTCAGGTTCACTTGTACATGTATACATGTTCAAGTGAGAACTTATAGTAACTTATACATAGTTGTAAATATTTTTGCATAAATTCCAATTATATGTACATAATTGTTCCATGGAATTCTTAAGTTCAAGAATCTTTGAATTCATTTGAAAGTTCAACTACACTTATAGCATCATCTCTCACTTTTTTTGGTTGCATGTAAACTCATATATATGCTTTCAATACTCGTTTGAAACCTACTGAAGTTTTTTAAAATCATTTTTCCTAAATTACAATTATATACAACTTATATTTGTTCCATGGAATTCTTAAGCTCAAGAATCTTTGATTTCATTTGAAATTTCAACTCCAATTATAGCTAGAAAAGTTATTATAGAGGGGGAGACAATTATATAGATCTAGAGAGGTATATATACTAGCACTTGCACCTAAAGGAGGTTCAAGGAATACACCAATAGAAAACCAAAGGTATGTTAGAGAGTATGTGTTTTAAATGTGCTGTACATTCTAGTTGCATGTGGTATAATTAAACAATTAATAATAAGTGTTAAATAATGGAATGAAATAAATTAGACATATCTAGATTTTTTCTTTAAAGAAATTAAGTATTATATAATTATAAAATTTTTACACACAAATTTAAAACATAAATGAATGGAAATAAAAAAAAGAAAGTTTCCATCAAATTGACAAAAAATACTACAAATGGAAATAGAATGTTTCCATCTAGTTGCCAAATCAATATTTATATGACTTCTATGTGAAAAGTGAGATTTTGGAGGCTTTTACCTAATATTTAAAGGATTTTACCATTAAAATGCAGTTGGTTTACCATTAAATGGTAGTTAAAACTTGTTTTCCAATGAATCAATAGTACTTTGTAGGAATCTGGCTTATTTCATCATCAAATCTCATGATATATGTAGCCTATCGGCTAATAAAGAGAGAAAAACTCAAAAGATAGAGAATGAGAGAAGGAGAAAAATTAAGATAGATAGATAGCTAGAGAGAGAGAGAGAGAGAGAGAGAGAGATAAATTGAAAGAGAAAGGAATAGACAAAGAAAGAGAGCATGAGAGATAAATATAAGAGATACATGGGAAAAGAGAGAGAAAATGGAAACTAACTTTTGATTGGTCATTTCATGTCAATAATCCAAGGATGACGTGTGTCCTTGGGGAGTTATGCTCAAGGTACCCTTAACCCTTAAAACCTCTACCCTCCACCCTCTATCTCTCTCCCACTCCCTCCCTCTCTATCCCTCTCCTCTCTACCCTAAACCCTTAAACCCTCTACCATCTACCCTTAACTCTATACCCGAAACCCTTAACCATCTACCCTTAAACCCTCTACCCTCTACCCTCAACCCAATACCCTCTACCCTCAACCCTCAACCCTAATGCCTCTACCCTTAAACCACCAACCCTCTACCCTCTACCTTAAACTCTCAACCCTCAATCCTTAAACCCTATACCCTCAACCCAATACCCTCTACCTCTACCCTTAACCCTTAAACCCTTAAAGCCTCTACCCTCTACCCTCTACCTCTACCTCTCTCCCACTCCCTCCCTCTCTATCTCTCCCCCTCTACCCTAAACCCTTAAACCCTCTAAACCCTCTACCCTCAACCCAGTACCCTCTACCCTTAAACCCTCAACCCTCTACCCTCTACCTTAAAATCTCAACCCTCAATCCTTAAAACCTATACCCTCAACCCAATACCCTCTACCCTCTACCCTCTACCCTCTACCCTCAACCCTAAACTCTCAACCCTAAACCCTCGAAACCTAAACCCTTAAACCTTCTGTTAAAAGGCATAGGACAACTGAGAGGGGGGGTGAATCGGTTGTCACCAAATTTAAACTCAAAACTTCAACACTTATTAACTTTACAACCACATTGTTCTGTTATTAAGTATAAACATGAAATGCAGATAAAAGAAAGAAAAATCAACACAAGGAACACTAGATTTTTACGTGGAAAACCTAATGAGGGAAAAACCACGATGAGGATTAACTCACAATGCAAAGTGATTGCAAAACTAAATACAAAGACTCAGTGCCAAGGGCTCACTGTCCATAAGAGGACTCATTGTCTAGATACAAAGGCTCATTACCTACAGAAAGGACTCACTATCCAACAAGAAGGCTCATTGCCTACAGATACAAAAGAAAACAAAAGATCCACCACAAAAAAATACACACTCACAGCCTTGATCAGAAGATTGCATAAACCTTCAGCTCACTACCTTCAGGAATCTAACACAATTAAGTATTGCTTCCTCAATTCACTTTCGTACACTTCTACTTTTTTATTTGTGGCTTACTTCATTACTTTGCATCATCTAATTCTTTGCAATTCGACTTGCATTTATACCATCTTCAACCTTAGAAACTTTCTCCAAGGTTGGCCACATACGCCTCATTTCATAAATTCAAATTAGGTCAACAACTCAAAATTCCCGTGGTGGAAAGGAATGAGAGTGGACCAATAAAACACTAAACCAAGACCCAAAAATAATGTCTCAAATCAACCACACACTTCCTTAAATAAATCTTATTCTTCATATGAAGTGTAAACACCAGGTCAACCAAACCTACTAAAAACACAAATAAACATTGATGTACACACTTTCCAACAAGAAGATAACATGTGGACGACACAACACACTTTATTATACACAAGAACACAACTCATGTTCCTTCAGATACATTCACAACAAGTGTAACAACCTTTGAACACATAACAATTTCCATTCGTCCATCTAAACTGTGCAAACACATACATCAACTTTGAAACACAACTTCCAGATCACCAAACCACAAGCATCTTTTCCAAAAACAATAGAACATCATTACACAACATATTCCAAATCCACAAGATCTAAAAAAAATAGCGGAGGACTACAAAGTAGAAAAATTTCTCCCAGTCCATAGAAGATCAACTCTGCCAGAATAGTTCACACATTGGTGAACACAAATTTTGCATTTCATCAAACCAAAAGCTACAAATCAATAGATATCACCATCAGATCATCGATAACAACTCTTTAGATTTGCACAAGCATAGGATCAACACAGGAGAAATGTAAAAAACATATCGAAGCACATTCTGAACACTTACACAACTTTGACTTCTCTCTTTATTAATTTTCTCAAAAGCACTTGGAAACCCATCATTACATCTGCAACATCATAAAGATAGCTCCATGCACTCACATCTCAACAACATCTCAACTATACATGCACAATCTGCAACATACTGCATTGTGTTGACATCAATGACAACATTAATGACACCACCACCAAACTTGCTCATACTTGCAACATCTTCTACCATCTAACATTAACCCTCTACCCTCTATCTCTCTCCCACTCCCTCCCTCTCTCTCTTTCAAGTCTCTCCCTCCTACCGCCTCTCCCTCTCTCAGGTCTCTCTCTCTCTCCCCCTCACTCCTATCTCGGCTCCTACCTCTACCTTAACCTTAACCTTAAACCCTAAACCCTTAAACCTCCCTCTACCCTCTATCTCTCTCCCCTCCCTCCCTCTCTCTCTCTCAGTATCTCCCTCATATACCCCCTCTCCCTCTCTCCCTCTACATCCCCTTCAAACCCTTCTAATCTTAACCCTTTACCCTTAACACTCTACCTCTACCTTAAACCCTTAACCTTTAAAATCTCTACCCTCCACTCTTAACCATATACCCTCTATCTCTCTCCCACTCCATCCCTCTCTCTCTCAAGTATCTCCCTCCTACCTCCTCTCCTGCTCTCAAGTCTCTCTCTCTCTCTCTCACTCTCACTCCCTCTATCTCTCTCCCCTCTACCCTTAACCCTAGACCCTTAACCCTGAAAACCTAAACCCTTAAACCCTCTACCCTCTATCTCTCTCCTACTCTCTCTCTCTCAAGTCTCTCCCTCCTAACCCCCTCCCTCTCTTAAGTATCTTTCTCTCTCTCTCTCTCAATCCTATCTCTCTCCCCTCTACCATTAAAACACTCTACCCTTAACCCTTAAACCCTTAAAATCTCTACCCTCTACCCTTAAACCTTAAACCCTTAAACCCTAAAACCCTCTATCCCTAAACCCTTAAACCCTCTACCCTCTACCCTAAACCATTAACCCTTAAACCCTCTACCCTCTATCTCTCTCCCACTCCCTCTCCCTCTCTCTCTCTCCATCTCTCCTTATTGCAAACATAACATGATCCTATTGGTAATGGAGCCTGATTATCTTCTTGATTCAAAGGTTTTATGTCAATCACTCTCTAGCCATCCATCTATCTCCTTGTCTATCCCTCTCTATATATTTATCTCTTCCATCTCTATATATCCTTCTCTCCTCTCTCTCTCTTTATCTCTCCCTCTCCTTCTCTCCTTCTCTCCATATCCCTTTCCTTCTCCTTATCCCTCTCCATACCTATCTCTATCTTCCTATCTATCTCTATCTCCTTACCTCTATCTCTCTCTTTCTCTACCCCCATCTATCTCTCCCTATTTCTATCCCTACATATCCCTCTCTATATATTTATCTCTTCCATCTCTATATAACCTTCTCTCCTCTCTCTCTTTATCAACCCCCTCTCCTTCTCTCCTCTCACTATACCTCTCCTTCTCCTTCTCCATCTCCATCTCCATCTCTATCTATATCTTCCTATCTATCTCTATCTCCTTACTCCTCTCTCTCGCTCTTCCCCCTCTAACTCTCCTTCCCTTTCCCTCTATATTTATTGAGCTATCTCTCCCTCTCTCCCCCATCTTCTTCTCTCTCTCCCTGTCTACATATCGCTCTCCCTCCCTCCCCCCCCCTCGTCTTTCTCTCCCTCTTCTACCTATCTCCCCCCTTCTCTCCCAATCTTCTCTCTCTTCCTCATCGACCTATCTCTCTCCCTCTCTCCCCCTCTTCTCTCCCTCTTCTCTACCTATTTCTCTCCCTTTTTTCCCTCTCTCTCTATCTCCCCCCTCTCTATCTCTCCCTCCCTCACTCCCTCCCTATCCCCTTATCTATCTCTCTATCTCTACCTCTCTCTCCCTTTCTCTTCCCTTATATCTCTCTATCTCTCTTTCTCTTCCCATGTATCTCTATCTCCCTCTACTTCTTTCTCCCCTATTTCTCTCTCCCTCTCACCATCTTTGTTTACCTATCTCCAATTCTCTTTGTTTGTCTATCTCTTTGTCTCTCTCTCCATATCCTGATATTTTACCTGTCGATTTTTTCTCATCTCCATCAGCCACAACATGTCATTCATTAAATGGTAATAAAAAAACTCTAAAATGATATTTACGATTCCTATGTCAAAGTCTTGTTTGTTGATGACCTTTCTCAATCAATTGCATATTTTAATTATATGACGAACAAGCACTACCTCATTACTGATGAGGGAAAATAATATTTTAAAAATATTATATTTAAACTAAGAATTTTATATTTAAACTAAATATTTTCTTTTAATAAATTATTATTTTTATTTTAAATTTTGTTTATTTATAATTTTATATTTATTTACACAATATATTTTTTAATGTATTTAATTCAAAAGTATATTGATATTACACCATTTATTGTATTTATTTATAATATATACGTATATAGTACATTATTTATAATTATTAATAATATATATGATTTATATATTATTAATAACTATTATATAGATATATTATATATTATAGAGATTAAAAAGTATATTATTAATATTATATATTATAAAATAACACTTTTGCAAACATGGGAAAAAATATAAAATTAAAATGGATTCATCGGCGGGGGGTTCGAGTGGACATCAACTAAGAGTCTGCTCGAACCAACCCAACGATCATTTATTTACATTATTTTGAAGATGTTCGATCGAACTAGGTTTTGAGAAAACCCCCATTCAATCGAATGGGTTATGGGGGGTTCGAGCGAATAGTGGTTTGCTCAAACCCCCCTTTTCTCCTCCTCTCCCCCTCTAGCACCAAAAATGTCCAAAATTTTTCCCTTCGAAGCTTGAGTTGAGGATGAAAATGGAGGAGACTTCACAGACCCAAATGGATGATGGTAGTCCTCAGAATGAGCTATCCAATGAATATAATTTTAATATGATTTGGTTTTATTATGTATTTGTTTTTTTAGTTTTATTAAACATAGGTTTTTCACTGAAAATCAAACTCTTTGTTCTGCACATGTGGAAAAATAGCACATTATAAAAAAATTGAAAAATATAAGTGCACTAGATATTGAAGTCCTTGATCCAACAATTTTTTTTCTTCTTCAATACATTCAAAAAAAGTTATGTTGTATACAGTCCACCCATGTTTGAATTGTAATTGGTTTGACTTTGAAACTTGATTAAGGAAAAAATATTCAATAAAAAACTATCAAACCAAATGAAAGCACTAGATATTGTAGTTACAAATCTAAATTCAAAAAAATTAGAATTTTATCCTTCTTGGAAAAAAAGTTATGTTGTATATGGTGAGCATCACTCCTTAAAAATGGTGTTTATTGAAAAAAATTAGTTTTCAAAGGAGATGGAAAAAGAAGTGCAATTTGATTCCAAAAATTATGAAAAAAATATATTTAGAATCTACAAATAAAATGTCACAAATCACTAGTTTGCATCATCTTCAAATTCCTCACGGTTTAGCCGCTATAGGTGCTCAAAAGTGAAGATTTAGTTAGGAAAAATTAGTTCAGTGTCCAATTTGGCTAGAAATTGTAAACTAGTATTGTGGGATCACCCCTAAGATTTTCAAGCATCTTTCGTACTTAAGAATAATATAAACATTCGTATTGAAGCATGTAAATTTCCTCTTTCCATTCAGTTCAAACAAATCATATAAATTCATGCAATCTTTTCAACTTAAAATATAAAATAGAGTAGAAAACTAGCATGCCTATAATTAGATAGCTCCAATTGATAAATCCAATTTCCTAGCAAAACCTTCACCAAAAATAGTTTGCAATTCCTTCTAAACTCAACTTCTCAGTAGCTTCTATCTTCCCTTGAAAAAAATTCACAATGCATCTCACTCTATTCTCACTAAACTCACTCTCAAAATCCTCACAAAATCACAACTAAAAAATGCAGCAAAGTGACTCTTAGAAAAATTCAAAAAATAAGAATGCAATTATGCATCCCAATGATGAAGAATTCTCTCCTATTTATACAAAAACATGAGCACTCCAAGGCTACACACAAGCTTTTAGTATTGCCACTTCTCATACTCAAAGGTTTGACTCAACTAGCAAGATTCAAGGTGGCAAATTAAAAATGGTGACTAAATGCATATGCTTAGCTAGTCATTATATCCTTATGATAGCAAATTTATTAACTCGGAAATGCAAGGTTAATGTTTCTACATATCGACCTTTCTCAACCAACTTCATGCTTGAGTATTTCTCACATTCCACTTGCCTCATAAACTGGATATGAAACACAAAACAAACTTCTAAAAGATGTGCATAATTCATACTTTAGTGCCACACATTATAACATGTGTCCTATTAATTTGGTTGTTGTTTGGAAAAGACCAGGTCAAAGCTCTTTATACATTGATATTAACTCTTCATATTATTTGACTGATTCTTTCCATGTTATTTTCATACTATGGTTTGCTTTATTTCCCATGTGTCATATTCTAGCATTGCCCATGGTTTACATTTCTCAACATTAAAATACTTCATTCAATGTTTATTGTTTATGTGTTGCCTCCAAATGATGCATAATTCACTTTATTTTTGTGCTTTACACTATATGTATATGTTGTGCTTTATACATAGTATATACCGTGCTTTATAGTTATGCACTTAATAAATATTTCAATGCTATTTGAAATCATTAACATATATTTATTATATATATACATAACATAATATGTATATATGTATATATGCATATATATATATATATATCAACTTATAAGTTTGCATTATTCAATATTTGAATACATAGACACATACTCACATATTTTACATAATAACACATGCATATATATATATATATATTTATATCAATATACTCGTATGGACATTTCCTTATCCTCAATACATGCACGTATATTAATATATATATATATATATTCACAATTCCCATTGATCGACATATATACACGAAGTGTATATATATGTCCCATTTTTTTGATCGATATTCTCATGCATATGGGTAATCCATCCATGGGCATGTGTAGATACGTCTATCTACATATACTCATGCACGTATTTACTCGTGTATTAGTTTATCGTAGCCATGTGCATATATACATATATATACATTTTATGTATATATCTCATCAATGATCTAAATATAAACACATAAGGAAAAAATCACACAAGACAAGAGATTCAATCACATAATAAAAAAAAATCTGAGATAAGATCATAACGTCTTCTAAACCATACCCATACAAGGCTAAGGATAACTTACCATTTCCCAAGCTATTGATTCGACATCACAAAACTTAGAGGTGAGTGTGTGATAGCTCAGTTAGGCTCATTGAGGGTTACTAGAATAAGTTATTTTCTTAAGTGATACTTTCCCTCTCTTCTAGAGGATTGAATCTATCCTTGCATCCAACTTAGTACATTGCAATAGTAGTTAGCCGAATCAATTACAACCATTTACATCATATATTTCATAGAATTGAAATCATTATAAGACATCAAATTGAACCAAACATTCATTTATTATATTTTCAAGATACATAAAGCATAAACATATATATTTAAAGCATTTTCACATAACTAGGTAAAATTAAATAAGTAATAACACAACGGGGTGTAACATATCCCTCCCTGTGAATCATCGTCCTCGATGATCTTAAGTATCAAACATCTAGACATAATCAATAAAACATAAACAAAACAATATTGTTTTTCAAGAACTCTCAAAAGCATGCAAGACATGAGGAAACTTATGTTTGATCTCTGCATAGTCTTCCCAGGTGGCTAAATCTTCTGCATATTGATCCCATTGGACCTTGCATTGCAGACCTCTCTATTATGCTAGCGAAGCTTATGTGTTCTAAGCACTTTGAGAGGCTCAATTGTTAGCACCCCTAGGTCTTGTACCTATAAAGCATTCCAATCAATGACATGGTTATCACCTGGTATATACTTCTTAAGGTAAGAGACATGAAAGGCATTTTATATTCGGGAAAGAGTTGGTGGCAATGCAATTCGGTACGTAATAGGGTTGATCACATCAAGAACCTCAAAAGGACCTACGTAGCGTGTCTAGATAGTTTAGATGACTTTCCAAACTTGATAGAACTCATATGATGCTTGACCCTTAACAAAACATTTTCTTCTACCGAGAAATTTGTAGGTACCCACTTGGAATCTGCATAACTTCTCTACCTATCATTAGCTTTTGCTAATATTTGCTTAATAATTCCAACTTGCTCCTCCACTTCTGATAATATCTCTGGCCCTAAGCTTATCCTATCTTCTAGTTTATCCTAGGTTCTAGAGGAGTTCGACATTTCTGACCATACAATGCTTTGAATGGAGCCATCTTGATTACAGAATGATAAGTATTGTTCTATGCAAACTCAACTAATGGTAGGTAATCTTCCCACTTGCATTGTTGATCCATGCAATACATCCTTAGTAGGTCTTCAAGTACCTGGTTAACTCTTTTAGTTTGAACATCTATTTCTAGATGATACACTGGACTTATATTCAACTAGGTACCAAGTGAAGAAAACAAGGTTTGTCAAAACCTAAATCTCACATGAGAATACCTATCTAAGATAATCTTCTCATGAATCCCATGCAACCTAAAATTTCTTGAATAAATTACCACACTATGACAGGAGCTCCATTGGTTAGATTCTCAGGAATAAAATGTGCTACCTTGGTAAACTTATCCATGACCACAAGAATGACATTATTCTTGTTCCTAAACATAGGTAGACCTTGCACAAAGTCCATGCTTATGAATTTCCACTTACTCTTGGGAACATTGTGAGGATACAAAAGTCCTACAGGGTGGTGATGCTCCGCCTTCACCCTTTGACACTCTAAGCATTTTGCTACAAACCTAGCAACATCCCCTTTCATTCCCTTCTAGAAATATAATGGCTTCACATCAACCAAAATCTTGGTTACATCGGGATGTCTAGAGTATGGTGCATTGTGAACTTCTTTTCACACCAGGTTTCTTAATTCTTTAAAATTAGGCACATATATTATTCATTTAAGTTCCTTAGTAATCCACTAGGTTCAAAGTGAAATCCTTCATACCTTGTGTCTTGCGGATTATCTGAGAGTGTTTCCTTGATTTCTGGGTCCTTTGCTCTTTTTTCTACATTTCCAAATTCTCTAGGTTTCATAGTTGGATAGTTGGAAATAAATTTAAGATTTGAGTTTCTGTATCTTGACAACAAAGGTGACAAAAAATACAGCTTTGCAATTTTGCACTTTTGAGATCTTCAACTTTTCTTCAACCTATGAACCTACACATATACAAGAGGGGAAAGATTATTATTTTTTGGTGGATGAGGGTTTTCCTTGGTCAAACCTTGTTTTGGTAATTAAACCTTGAATTGAAATAAAACATGAAAGGAATGATGAATGAACAATGCAATGTTGCAACTCACCAAACCCTTGAATAAAACTTTGAAAAATTGAAATGTGAATGTTGATCTTGCATGAAATGGCTTCAATGGATGTGGATCTCGATACTTGAATCTTGAGTTGGATCTTGAAACCTACATCACAATGTTAGCTCCAAAAACATACATGATGCTTGATAACTTTGACATGATGCTTGAGATCTTGAATGTTGCAACAAATTCTTGATAAATTTGCTCTTTAATGTTCTTGAAAATAATATTAGCTCTTGTGAAGTTGCTCCAAAATTTCTTCTAGTTGATTTGATAAAATAGCCTTGTATTTATAGACATTTATCCTTAATTTCTCAAAAATTAAACATTACAAGCCGACATATGAAATTTGAATTTGGGATGATAAAAATACTGTCAAACATGTTTTAAAAATGGGTTCCAAGGCCTAAGGAGGACCCATTTTCCCATGGGTGAATGGGTTCTAGGTCCCTATTTCTGGAACACACATTGCTCAAGGTGTTTAATTATGTGTTGTTAGGTTTCCCCTTTGAAAAATGTAATTTATTAGGCTTGTAGATGTAAACTAGGGCTTATTAAGACATAATTAAGTCCAATTTAATTAGGAGGGACCAAACAAAGTGTGAAAATGTAAAGGAGTAAATTTTTCTACACTACAACATCACACTCATCAAATCTTCCCTCTTTGAAACAAAGGAACAAATCCTGGGCATATTGGCTCTCCTTTGAGGTAGCTAGCCAAACATAAAACCCTAGTTGGTTTGTGTTCCAATGTTAAGCAAAAAAAACTAGATCCAAGCTAATTTTCACTTGTTAGATCTAGGATGAATCCTCCCACTTAACATAAATCATGACCTTTCTTTGTGGGGAAATCCTCCAAACTATCTTCCTTTGGTTTATTCATAACCATTTTTCCTTTTGTGATGTCTACAATACCCCTTGTTACTATCACTACCTTATTCTTATTTTTATTATTTCCTTCTCAACAACTCCTTCTTTTCAAGGTACTCTCTTTCAATTCTTCTTCCATCAAGTGGTTTTCTCTATTATGCCATCATTTTTTTAACATCTACATGTAGTTAGAGGGTTTTCTTTAGGCATTCTCATTATAACTTTATCCCCTCTTGGCATATTTGGTCTAGAAAATTATTCATTCTTTGTAATAGCATAAGTATTTGTATAGAATTGTGTAGCTCTTGGGCAACTAAATAAAAATCATGGATGACAACATTGTAGAATCTGCACACTTTCTTCTTTTCTTTCCTAGAGTCATTTGTGTAATGCCCTAGTTCATTACAATTAGAAAAATTAATGTCCTCCATTTTGAAAGGAAAGTTGAGTGTGGAAACACTTCCCTAATGCAAATCAATTAGGAGAGGGTTGCAAAACTTCATTTCAAATCCTTTAAACATTCACATTTTCACTTAAGAATGCACATGCAATTAGTTATTTTTAGATTTAAAACACTCAACCAAAACACAAATTTTACGTGGGAAAACCCTTTAAAAAAAAAACCCACACACCAAAGCACAGATCAATTGTATTACAGTAACAAGGCTATTACATACAATATTTAGATTCTATGCTCTTGTAGGTGTTGATTCACTGTGATACAAATTCTAGAATGAATCTAACAACATAACGACATACAAATATTACAATCATATTACAATAGACAGATGCACCAAGGAACCAATATATACTTCTCATACATGGACCCCCAACACTGCCATATGTCAATCTCTCAGTCTTTGCATGCATACAAACTGAAATTGACAACTTGCACGAGTCCCAAGTGACCCGATTAGCAATCCATCAAACATGCATGTACATGCACCAACATGCAACAACATGCAAGCACATGCAAGGATTGCATCTTCAAAATAAAAAAGCCTCACATGCTATGCGCCCCATAGAGAAAATCAACTCAATTGCCAATTTAGAACTCACTCACAACTCCTAGTGACTTCGAGTGACAACTCAATATTTGTTAAGCAAGTTTCTTCTTCAAGCTTTAGTAAAAAATTCAACAACATGCCATATGGAATAAGGGCACTCCTCCTTGAGGTTTTAACAATTTGTAATGCTCAAATGAGTGCCTAGGTGACAAGTGTCACCTTTTCTTGCCTTCAATTTTTTGAAGAGATAAAATTTCACACAAGTGGACCCCGCCAATGTGTGCTTCCAAAATAAACTACCACTTGTCAACATGGTGCCCATTTTAGAGGTCTAAACAATTGAATTTTCCCAATGGAGTGCCCATGTGACATGTGTCACAATATTTCCTTTTCACACCTTGCATGTAGGATGTCGACTCTCTGTTGGGTCTCACAAAGTGACTTAACAATTTGGAAACAAATATTACTACATTTAATAAATAAAATAAACAACTTAGGGGAAAATAATTAAATAAATAATCAAGGGACTCTCTAAGGTTGAGACACCTTAATCCCAACACATTTTTTTGTAATTTTGGCCGCTTCCTCTACTATATTCACATCTAAATTGATTATACTAGAATCTATTGTCTTTATATTCTTCTCTGTAACTAGTAGAAGGTATATCTTCAAGTCATTGGGGTACCATTTTTTGAACTAATATTATATTTCATTGATCTTTCCAATTAGGTTGCTAATACCCACACTTTAGTTTTTGAGGGGATCCTTCTATCAATCATATAGCCCTTCTTATACCTTATGAAAATATTCATTTGTTTTTGAATTTGTGGTGGCACTAGGGTTTATGATTCTCTTCATCTCTTGATTAGAATAATAGTGAAGGAAAATCATCCATCTCACAATCATCTTTACCTTCTTGGATTTGGGAATTCTTTCCTCACATGTCCTTCATTAGAATGACAAGAACACCAAATCTTGTTCCTTCTATTGGATGTCATGCCTTGGTTGTCTTCCCTTTCCATAATTTCTTACTTGATCTTCAATTGTTTCAATTCTAGTTTTAACTTTTGTAACATTCAAGTTTTCTTTTCTTTCATCTTCCCTTCTCTAGGGCTGTGCTTCAATTCTAAAAGATAATTCTACATATTTTGCACATGTTTCAAAAACTCTTCCATTTAGAGATGCTCTAATTGCATATAAAACTCTAGAAAAAAACCATTCTACCCTTTTCTTTTCAAGTAATGGCTCTTCTAATTTTGTAACAACCCTTTTAAACTATTAATCAAATTCCTTTACTGACACTCCCTTTTTTCGTAATATTTCCCTCATATTTCTCACTCTTTGAAGGGATTTCTAGGAACGAAAAGTTGTATAAGAGTTTTTCTTTTAGTTCATCCCATTACTTATGTTATTTGAGAGTTTTATCTCTTAAAGTTACTACAAAATCATAAATTTTTATTGCATTTCTTTTCATGAGGATTCTAAGACAAAGATATGTTAAAATTTTCTTTGGTATCTTTTCCAAAGACAACTAGTTTGGTTTGATTGTGATATATTTTTGGATTGGTGCTTTTGATTTATTTTTGAGGTTTATCCTCTCATTTTTTTTCATTTTTCATTGTCCTTATATCCTTATACTTCCTATCCTTAAAATATTTGGCTTTATTGTTACATTTCTCAAATTTCTTTTGATTTACTAATTTTCTTGTCCTACCCTTATTTGTAGGAAACTCTATCTAAAAAAACTTATTTTGATTATCTCTTTATAGTCAACAATAAACTTTTCTTTTCACATCTTCCTCTATTCAAAATGCTCCTTTATTTATATCATCACTAGAAACTTCCTTGACTTTTGCATCATGGCTCGATGAATCTTGGACACGCTGTTCACCTCTTCATGTTTCCTTTGAAATTAGGAGATAGCCTTTCATTAGTTAATGACATTTTATCTAATGATATAAGGTTTTCCCATCCTTCCTCAATTGTGTCAATAGCTTTGAGATATTAAACATATCTTTCAACTCATTTTTCTCTTCATTAATTTCTTTCTATACCAATTCATAATTTATCACCGTCTTTTCTCTTTGGAATCCTACACTCTTACTTACTACATTATCCAATTATTTCACTTTTACTTATAGAGGTTTTATTTTTGTTTAAAAGGGGTTAATAAACCCCCAACCCATTGTTAATTTTAAATGGTGTAAATAGTTTTGCTTCTACAACCTAGTTAAGCACTGCAACTCCCAATCCCTTCTTCTAATGAATCCTTGAATCTACCATATTCTTTAATCTATTATGTCAATCCAATTATCTAGATACTCATTTATTTGATATAGTTGTTTATTTACTCAAATGCATCTTTTATGATTGAGGGATGCAATTATCATTTATCCTTCTATTCATGGAATCTTAGCACTTTTCCTTTGATATTTGGCTTTATTGTTACATTTCTCAAATTTCTTTAGATTTATCAATTTTCTTGTCCGACCCTTATCTGTAGGCAACTCTATCTAATTTATTCTTTAATCTATTATGTCAATCCAATTGGATGGTCATTTATTTGATATAGTTGTTTATTTGCTCAAATGCATCTTTTATGACTGAGGGATGCAATTATCATCTATCCTTCTATTAATGGAATCTTAGCACTTTTCATACTAAAAAAATTCTCATCCTCAACAATATCCCTCTTAGAGTGAGAAACTTCAATTTAACTATTCTTTTAGTGATGGATTATTAAAACTCTCATTATCCTCAAAATTCTTAGCAACATCCATCCTAGTGCACTCCAATCAATTTCCCTTGCCTTTTCCATTCTCTTATGATGTATAATTTTTCATTCTCACAATATTTTTTCTCCATTTTCAGTTATAAAGTTGTCTTAATGTTCATTTCTATAGCTATCTTAATCTTTTCCATAATCTTTCTTGACTTTTCGCAATTTCCTTTAGTCATAATTCTTTTGGTTTGGTTTTTCATTAATGTTTTTATTCATCCTTAATGGCTTATTCTAGACTTACATTTAATGATTTGTATCTCTTCTGAAATTTATTTCAAGATCCCCTCCTTTCCATTCATCATCTCTTAGTTGTCCAACCTTTCTCTTTGTATCTCTTCTGAAATTTATTTCAAGATCCCCTCCTTTCCATTCATCATCTCTTAGTTGTCCAACCTTTCTCCTAGGATATTACCTATAATATTCTTTTGCACGACATCAAACTTGTTTTCTTTCTATATGCAATCCTTTACTACATATATTTTCTTGTCACAAAACTTTTCTTTTAAGTTGTTTCATTTCCTTAATTCTTTTTGTTGTCCTCACAATAGAACCAAAACGTAAGTTGAAAAGAAGATTCATATTAAAGATCTATACTTATACTTTTCAATATTATATTTATAATCCAATAGAAAATAAAACACTAAAACTTATACATAAATAAATTCAGTCAAATACAAATAAAATAAATTAAAATATACATATTATCATCATATTCATGTATTAATCCATAATATGTATATATCCATCCCACATCTCTCATATATTTCTAGAACAACAATATATTGCCACAAAATAAAAAATGGAGTAATAACTTAGTAAGTAAATAGATATCGACCAAATGTTGACCACAAAATATTTATTTAAGCATAAGCAAAATTTAAAGATATTTATTTCATAGCAGCGAGAGAATAGGGAACGGTGGTGGATATACACTATCTCCATACAAAACATGAAAAACAGATAACATTGCCTGAAAAAAGCACTTGACTTAATACATGTGAACCAAGTTAATACATGTTAAAAAAGATAGAGGAAAAATGAATATGGATTTACAAAATTTAATTTTTCACCAAATAAAAAAAATAAAAATCATGGGTTTTGATGTAAATAATACTTGCACATTAAATTTATTAATTTTTTCTACAATATATATTAAAAAAATAGAGGAGAAATGAGTATGGCCTAACAAGTTTTATTACATAATATTTAGCTTTTGGATTCAAGTTTTATAGCACTCAATGATCCATTATTAGAAAGAGGAAGAAATGAAATGAGATTGTAGACCAAGTCTTAATAAAAGGTGAGGTAAGTTTTATTACATAATATTTAACTTTTGGATTCAAGTTTTATAGCACTCAATGATCCATCATTAGAAAGAGGAAGAAATGAAATGAAAGGTGAGGTAAGTTTTATTACATAATATTTAACTTTTGGATTCAAGTTTTATAGCACTCAATGATCCATATTAGAAAGAGAAAGAAATGAAATGAGATTGTAGACCAAGTCTTAGGTAGAGGAGTTAAAGAAAAGACTTAAAAATTAATAAAATAATACCAATAAAAAGTAAACAAATAAGTCTTACAAGAAAAAAAAAATAAAAAAATTACTAAAGATGAGAAATAAGACAAAAAAGAAAGAAAAACAAAAATAGGATGAGTATAAATAAATTTAACAATATTAGAAAATAAACATGCTCAAAGAAGAAAATATTAAAAAGAAGAGAAAAGAGATGAAGATAAAATTAAAAAAAAAATGAAAAATTTAAAATAAATAAAGTGAAAGAAATAATATCCCTAGTATAACATTCCTTAGTTAAAAAATTAAAAAATTAATAATAATAATTTTCATTAGATAAAGTATCAAGCTAAAGAAAGTGAAAAACTGTGGAAAAATATTAAAAAAAAAGACATAAAGATCAAAAGAAGAAAATAAATTTTATCTTTTATTATCATAGTTTGAAATATTTTCATTAAGATAAATAATTTTTTTGAAAAGACCAAAATCTTTATACAGAAAAAGATTAAACATTAAACATGTCAAAACAATAAAGAACTACCACCATGAAAATCAATTAATAACATCACACCAAAAAATAAAACATTAAAAAACATAGTTTGAAATGTCTTCATTAAGATAGATCAAATTTTTGAAAAAAACCCAAATCTTTGTACAGAAAGAAATTAAACATTAAACATGCCAAACAACAAAACAACAAAGAATTACCATGAGAATAACAGAAAAAAATGACATTAAAAATTAAAAATTAAACATTAAGCATGTCAAACAAAAAAACAACAAAGAACTACCATGAGAATAACAAAAAAAAAAAACATAACATTAAAAATTATAGTTTGAAATATTTTTATTAAGAATTAAACATTTACAGAATAAAAACCAAAATTCTAAAGACCATTATTTTAACACATGTTAAATTATTCATTCACACTAATATAAAAGGTAAATTTAAAGACTTGAGATTTTACAATAGATAATTTAATGTTTCTTTGTTTTAGTAAGACTTCAGATTTTACTCTTTCTTTTAGTAAGAAAATCTTTCTTTTAGTAAGAAATAATCTGTCATAAACTTAGAATCTCAATCACTTAGGTTTTCTATAAATACATTTATAAAATCTCAATCACTTAGGTTTTCCATAAATACATTTATAAAATCTCATCACTTAGCCATTTATAAAATAATTCTCTGTAATCCATCAACAAAACCAAAATTTGGGGCCAAGCAAAAACTGGGGTATAATTCCCATGAGAAAAAAATGTTAAAATGAAAAATAAAATAAATTTAGTGAACAAAGAAGACCATATGCGAAGAACTCATATGTCATATATACTTCAAATATCCGTTATTGCCATTTATTTGACATATAATAATAATTGATGCGCTCTCACAAGAAAATAATTCCTTGCAAACATTAAATGAAGTGACACCAGTCATGAAAAAACAATACAATATAAATTCATAGAGTTTGCAGAAAGCCCATTTAATTGTGTTCTGCCTAACCAGAAGAGGCTTTCTCTTCAGTACTCCATTGGTGTGGATCCTTCAGTCTGCAGCTAGTATATCCCTGTTGAATGGACTTCCCGTAGTTGCAGCTCAAGACTTTGGTACTTCTGGCATTTGTTCGTCTACCTGCACTTGAGATTTTGGCTCTGCAGTCAACAAAGAACCACCATTAAAAGAGGCCACAATATATGGATTGAAGAAAGATAAGTAGTCTGTAGATGTGAAAGTATTTACTCATAAGGTGGGAAAGAAAATGTAGAACTTTTACATTGCTATGTATTGAAACTCAGAACTAAGTACTTGTGAATTTCAGTCCACACCAAAGACCAAACAGGGGGCCTTTGATAAGTGCCAGCAGGAATGAGGTATGTGAGGTGCATATTAAGCACTAAACTGTGAGACTAAAACTCAGAACCTAAATACAATAATTGCAATTTCTCATGAATTCAAGACCATCCAGCTTAGCAATTTCTCATGAATTAAAGACCATGCAGCTTATTACTGTAACAGAAATGTATTTGGTATGTGTAGCAACATTAAAAGAAAAATTAAAGATCTGTTCTCTGATTGCTAATTAACAATGCATTAACATTCAGAAAAAACATGAGACTAGAAGTCAGAACCTAAATACAATAATTGCAATTTCTCATAAATTCAAGACCATGCAGCTTAGCAATTTCTCATGAATTAAAGACCATGCAGCTTATTACTGTAACAAAAATGTATTTGGTATGTGTAGCAACATTAAAAGAAAAATTAAAGGTCTGTTCTCTGATTGCTAATTAACAATGCATTAACATTCAGAAAAAGAGAAGCCGTTCTCTGTTTTCGGATTCTTTGTTAATAATGCATTAACATTCAGCTACAAACATTAAACAGTCCATAAGCAGAAAAACAATTCACCAATGACATAAGTAGGTTACGTTCTCATCTATCAGATTGAAAGATTATGGCAATACCTGATTTTTCTGAAGACGAATGTTGTTCACTGTTATCCCCCTGTTTCTTCCCAAGAAATGAGCCCACAACTCCAGTAACACGGTCCACAATACCTTTTCCTCCAGAAGGACTGATTGGAGTACTCTGGTTATTGCTTCCGGGGGTACCTATGTTTGTATCAGTTGTAGATGCTTTTCCGTTACCCCCATATAACCCTCCAATGGAATCCTTTAGAGATTTTGCACTGTTGCTAACTGCTCCAGTGATCACATCAGATAAAGCTTTATGATGTTCCCCAGGAGCCAATTTAGAAACTATTGTACTCTTGAAGGTCTCTTTATTGTCTTTAGCACCACCCTCCATAGACTCTGTTGCTGTCCTTTGTATTTGGTCAGCAGGCTTCGATTCTCCTGTTACATTAGGCTCCTGGTTAGTTTGTCCACCATATCCTAACTTTGATGAAATGGCATCCTTGGCAGAATATATTTTACTTGCATAACTTTGGCCCGCTTTACCCTCTCCTCCACTTTGCTGCTGTTGGGTTCCTTCATCCTTATTTTCCTTACGTTCTGCCTCTATGACAGTGTCCTTGGCTTTATTATTGTTACTAGTTTGATCAAATGATAAGACTTTTTTCAACTCCTCAGCCAATATAGAGGCCTTTCTCACATAACCAGGGCCTGTTTCAGAGGGACCGGTTTTAATTTCTTCAGTATAATTAGGAGATTTCTGATCAGAGTCCATTTCCTTCCCTTGTATTTGGTCAGCAGGCTTTGATTCTCCTATTACATTAGGCTCCTGATTAGTTTGTCCACCATATCCTAGCTTTGATGAAATGGCATCCTTGACAGAAAATATTTTACTTGCATAACTTTGGCCTGCTTTTCCTTCTCCTTCACTCTGCTGCTGCTGGGTTCCTTCATCCTCATTTTCCTCACGTTCTCCCATGACAGTGTCCTGGGCTTTATTATTGCTGCTGGTTTGATCAAATGAATTTTTTTTCATTTCATCAGCCAATATAGGGGCCTCTGTCACATACCCAGGACCTGTTTCAGAGGAACCGGTTTTAATTTCTTCAGCATAATTAGGAGAATTCTGATCAGAGCTCATTACCTTCCCCTCCCCAATTTCACTAAACTTATCTTGAGCATTCCCTAATGAACTTTGGGATTCCTCCGCTGGTTTTTCAGCCGACTTTGTGCCTTTAAAAACCCCATATCCTTGCAGTTTTTCCTTAGCAAAGCCGAATCCTTCAAATGCTGTCTCGCTCCATGATTTCCCAAGCTCTGCATTTTCAGGAGTTTCTTTGACATTATCATCAACCTTCCCCCCCGGGCTTTGGAATTGCTGCTCCCCTGGCTTTTCAGGCGAATTTGTGCCATTGTGAACCCCAAATTCTTCCAAATTTTCCTTACCACGATCAGCTCCTTCAGATGATCTCTGGTTCCATGCTTTTCCAGGCTCCGTATTTTCAGAAGTAGTTTGAAAATTGTCCTGCGCAGATTTGTATTCTCCTCTACCATTATCATCAATGTCTGTAACTTTAATAGATTCCCCAAATTTAGTTGACACGGGCATTTCTTCTTCATCTTGTTCCTGAATTTGCTGGATTTTTCCAAGGCCTGGGCTTGATTCAGTAGCTTCAGGGGTTAGCCCTCTTGTCTGTAAACATAAATATATCTCTTTACTACAATTGTTGCAAAAGGATTGCATGATAAAATATCAAATCATTTCAAAAGAGAGTATAAAACGTCGATCAGTTTCTCTAAAAGAGAAAAATCCTTATTTCGGTTCACCTTTAGGTTCAGAGTTTCCTCTGTAGGCATCTCTTCTTTGTTACTAGATATGTGTGGGTCTTTTTCTGCTGTAGTGTTTTGCACACTTGATTTATTATCGTCTTTAAGCACATGTCGCGTCCCATAAGAATCTGATCCAGCCAAAGTCTTTTCCGCATCATCTGCAGGAAAGAAAATTCCAAAACAACCATGACACCTCTAAATTGAATTAGGCGCATACTCTTCACAACCATTTCCAAACAAAGACATTTATGGTAGACATGATACTTTCAGTAAATGTAAATAATTTGTATGTTATAATCCATTAATAAAAGTAATTTTTTTTCATCAATCAGATCGCTGGTGGATCATTCCCAAATGTTCATAATAAAACATACAATTATGTTGAGAAGCATACTAGCTAATAATACTTCATTATATGACACGTTTACAAGCAAAATTCAGAAGAATACTAACTCATGCACATATCTGTTAATCACAAACCCTAGAAAAACAATAAAGAGTCTTCTTCAATATCCTATAATGAAATTTTGTTCTACTTCACTGCATTTGAATTCAAATTAGTAATTGGAATCTGAGCTTCCTAAATTGTCCTACAACGATGAGATTCCTCTATACTTGTTATTGAAAACTGCATTTTTGATGCTTCCTTATTAGAATAAGAAATATAATAATATTTTAACCCTCTTCAATCAAAGAAACAGATTGCTATCCTTATGTCATCCTGGTCTCGAGGAATGAAATTGAATAGCTAAGAAAAATGTTTACACAGTTTTTCCAAAGCTATTCGTTCTGTAAGATAAAACCTTAAAAGGCCATTAACATTCTTACCAGTTTTTTCTTCAGTTTGATGTTCTTCCTCCACATCTTCTTCCTCTTCTTCACTACTTGCTTCGAGACTTTCTTCTGGACTTTCTCCATGGTTTTCTTCGTGACTTACTCCATGAGATGGCGTCATAGTCTTCTTGACCTTGGTTCTCAATGTTTTTGCTCTGTCCTTCATTTTGTTGAGCATAGACTTTTTACCATGTCCATGCCCTTCATCAACCTGATGATTAGTCTCCCCAGCTGGTGGAGTCCTCCACTGACCCTCAATTTCCTCTTCAATCACAGAAAGAAAAAAAAAATCTACTATCAACACATAATCTAAACCTTTAATCCAAATCAAGTACTAACCACATCATCCAAACCAAATAGCAGCAGCAACAATAGTAACGTGCAAGGTTTTAACAAATATACCCTGTTTAAAGAACTTCCATGGTTTATTTACTTATTTATTTTCATGCATATAGGACATTTTCATTAGTTCGTTTTTTTAAGTAACTGTTAGATAAATATTCTAAATATTCTTAACATTCCGTAACATATGCAAGTATATTTTCATGAAAACTGTAATTACCTCTAAGAATGATATTTAAATAAATTTTATTGAAAACAATTCTAAAGCATCGTATATTACTCATTAAACATTAAATTACAAGCTTTACAATATAAAGTTGAATGCAGGTATGATTCCTACAAACACATGCAATTAGAAAACTCGGAATTAATTAGATTACAAGCTAGAACACAAAATACTGGCCACACGGCACCAAGCTGTGGCTAAACAATGGCCGCAACATGAGAAAAGGAGAGGTGGAGAGAAGATATTTTGTTGAATATGATTAGACTACTGTCCCATGGAAGGGGCTTGCCAAAATTTCTAAGCAGATTTGGCTAACAAAAATATTTGTTTTTAAAAAATAAATGTTAAAATTTTTTAAATTCTTTCTCTTCAAGCAATTTTAACTGAGAATGAAGATTTCTGCATGAAAAATAGTAACAATTAAATAATAATAAAAATTAAAGCTTAAAAAGTCTCTAAACTTTCAGCACCTCCTGTTTTTCGCAATTATAGATGTGTAACTCTTACTTAATTGGAAGACATTCATTTTGATCCTGTATCAGCATTTTTCAATTCCATGGAACTGCCCTCAGAATAAAAAATAGGAATTAAATTTCATTTATGAAGTCATATTCTTAGCATGCATTCATTTTGATCTTGTATCAACATTTTTCAATTCCATTAAACTAGCCTTAGAATAAAAATAGGAATTAATTATATTTTTATGAAACCATATTTTGAACAATCCTTGAATAAAAAATAGGAATTTTTTTTTTTAAATGAAGCCATTTTTTTAACATGTAAATACTATGATAAGAGACTTAATAAAATTTAGCACCTTCCGTTTGCGGTAGAAAATTATAAGCCTTAACATGTAAATACTATGATAAGGGACTTTATAAATTGTTATACTTTTCATGATTTAGTTAGAGTCAAATTTGGCACCTCCCATTTGCTGGTGGGACTTTCTACTGGTAAGTACCAGAGCCCTTGATCCATCTTTGGTTTGAGTGAAATCATTCAACACCCCCAAACCACACTTCAAATTTGGCACCTCCCATTTGCTGGTGGGACTTTCTACTGGTAAGTACCAAAGCCCTTGATCCATCTTTGGTTTGAGTGAAATCATTCAACACCCCCAAACCACACTACAGATAGGATCCTAGTGACAAAGCCCTTGATCCATCTTTGGTTTGAGTGAAATCATTAACACCCCCAAACCACACTACAGATAGGATCCTAGTTTGACTTTTGGTTAGAGTTTGGTTTGACCATCTTTGGTTTGAGTGAAATCATTCAAACACCCCCAAACCACACACTACAGATAGGATCCATCTTTGGTTTGAGTGAAATCATTAACACCCCCAAACCACACTACAGATAGGATCCTAGTTTGACTTTTGGTTAGAGTTTGGTTTGACCATCTTTGGTTTGAGTGAAATCATTCAAACACCCCCAAACCACACTACAGATAGGATCCTAGTTTGACTTTTGGTTAGAGTTTGGTTGATTCCAAACCCCCCTTGAGCCATACTATAAGTCATCAAGGATCCTAGTTTGACTTTTGCTTTGAGATATACTCAAAGCCAACACTCTCTTGGACCAAGTCATCAAGGATCACTATAAGTCCTTGAGGTTCCTAGCTTGCCTTGGCTCTGCTGATCTAATGACCTTTCATTTATTAGGATGACCTTTCATTTATTAGGATGTCAAGATGATAAAGCTCTTTAATGTTAAACTTTTCATTTGATGAGATATTCTATCACTCAGTGAACTACCCTTCTTAAACTTTTCATTTATTGATGGAATGTTCTATTGATGAGCCTATGTGACTCATTTTCTAACATAAATGCTAATCTCTCATTAAAATGTTTTGATAGACAATTTTCGTTGAAAACAATTTTAAGAGCATCATATATTAACTACACAATATTAAACATTAAAATACAATGTAGAAGGTTTGCACTAAAATTTTGGCTGTAGCTATAACTATAACGATAGAAGCTCAAAATTGAAAGATTGCCGCTAAGTATAGATGGCAGCGCCATTCTGCCGTTAAGCACAGGCTGCAAATCAAGCAGAGGGAGTAGTAGATCGTCCTGCCGAAGAACCACCCAAAAGGATGGCTCTTAGGCTCTCTGGAAGAAGAATATTTTGTTGATAAGATCAACATATAAATATTATTATAATAGACAATGTAAAGACTTTGCAAGACTCACTTTAGGATATTTTGATGAAAAGGAATGGCAAATACATACAAGGGTAATTTAAGAACATCTTATACATCTAAAACAAACAGAGAAGTGCAAAATCATACCAGGAATGACCATAAACGGATCTGGCGACTGTTCACCTCGTCCACGTTGAGGCTGAGCCTGCGCCATGCTTCTCAAAAACTGCAAAAACAACCAAAAAAACAAAGCACAAAGGACAAGATTTCCTTTCCCCAGACAGAACCGTCAAAAAACCTGTGTCAATAAAACAGAAAACCAATATTGGTGTTTTCTCGCAATTGTATCGAGCAAGCTTACTGGAAGTATGCTTGGAATGTCGATCAAAATGGTAGAGATATAGAGTTTTTCTACTTGCTTTCGAAATATCTGAAACGCCACGTGGTAGTCGGTGAGAAGGAGGGGGAGGCGAACAGTTGTAAGGCATAACACGTATGATACCGCGTTGCTGAGATTTCGACACGTTAGCATTTGGATGACAGCTAACTATCAGTACTGGAGATTGATCGTGTGCGCTATAACGCTGAAGCATGCCACGCGTATGGAGGATTGAAGATTTAAACCGTTATGATGATAATGGACGGTGGGTTATGTCATGAGAGCGTAGGCCTTGGAATGAACCCAATCACAGAGCCATATCTGTCCGACCTTTCACTGTTTATTTAGATACCCTACTTATAATATTTTCTCTTTTGGTGGCTGATAGTGAGAAGAATCCAATTCTTTCTAAGCATTCACGGGGATTATATTTGAACAGAGAAAAAACACCTTTAGAAAATGATAATCAAAAGGTTAGAGTTAATTAAGTAATAATTAGTTTAGATATTTAGAGTTGGGATGGATAATAGAATTAAAATAAATGTAATAAGGAAATATAATGATAGCGAGAGTTAGTTTTGGGATTAATGGTGAGGAAATGATTTTGATATGGGAAAATTATGTAAGATGATTGATGGGTTTAGTTTTAAGATTTGCAATGAATAATTGATGTTGATGTTGTTTTGGAATGAATTGTCTATGTCGAAAGATTAATTATCTTAGTTTGATGAAAATATCGACGTTGACTATGTCAAAATTGATCTATGATGCATGAGAATGATCTAATGGAAAATGTGCCTGAGAAATTGTTCACCTTTGACTTCTAGATATCTAAGTGTGATCCCACAAAGCTGGTTTACAATTTTTGGGAGGATTTGATTTTTGCTGAAATCACATATTTTTAGAAAATATAATGATTTAAGCCTTAAAAAGTTCCATTTAGAGCATTCCAATTGAAGAGGGTTTGATCAAACTACCTTAAATCAAACCCCCTTGGATAGAATCTCGCTAGTTTTAAACCATACCTATAATGGAGTCTCCGTTACACCTATCAAAATTCTGATAAAAAGCCACTTTTGATTTATTTTGGAGGATCAAATGAATTCATTTAAAAATTATTTTTTGTAAGTATGTAGTCCTTATTATAAGCTTCCCAAAAAGTATAATTTTAAATAAATTTAATTTTATTATTATATTTATTTTTTATTTCTTGTGAATGTAGGTTTTTCAGAAAATCAAGCTCTTTGTTTTGCACATGTGAAAAAATAGCATATTATCAAAAAATAAAAAATAAAATATGAGTGCACCAGATATTGAAGTTCTTGATCCAAAAAGAAAACAAAATCGAATTTTGATACATACAAAAAAAGTTATATACATTGCTATGTCTAAATTATAATTGGTTTGACTTTGAAACTTGATTAAAGAAAAAATATTTAATAAAAAAATATCTAACCAAGTGGAAGCACTAGATATCGGAGTTACAAATCTAAATTCGAAAGAATTAGAATTTTATCCTTCATGGAAAAAAAGTTATGCGTTATACGACGAGCATCACTTTTTTAAAATGTTGTTTTTTGAAAAAAACTAGTTTTCGAGGGAGATGGAAAAAGAAGTGCAATCTGATTCCAAAAATTTTGAAAAAAATATATTTAGAATCTATAGACAAAATTTCATGAAACTCTAGTTTGCATCATTTTCAAATTCCTCACAGTTTAGCTGCTATAGGTGCCCGAAAGTGAAGATTTAGTTAAAAAAATTTATTTCAGTGTCCAGTTTGGCCAAAAATTGTAAACCACTATTGTGGGATCACCCCTAAATTTGTTAACGTGGTGTCTAGAGAGGAGCTTGCAGACTTGATAGGTGAATGAGTTCTCTTGGTGGAATTAGAGAATGGTAATGAGAAAGACTATTAAAGATAACATTCATAGACATGCATATGACCTATATGATGATGGAGATTTGATTGCTTTCTTGACCTTTTGAATTGAAGCATGTTATAATGATTTTCCTTACCAATTCCTCTTGTATTCCATTATGTGTTTAAGTGCACAATAAATGTCTTTAAATACGTTGACATAACAATATGTCACACAAAAAATTGTAAAGTCAACTAATATTAGCTATTGAAAGGGAGAGACAAAGTTTAAATTTGAATTTAATGTCTTGGATTTTAGGGGTCATTTCCACACTCCTTGAGTTGAACTAGGTTAATATTGCATCATGTAGTAATGGTCTATAAGGACAAAATACTTATTTCAAGGTAGGGACCATGACATAACATGTCACACAGTACAAAGTCAACTAATGTTAGCTACTGAAAGGGAACTTGACAAAGTTTAAATTTGAATTTAATGTCTTAGATTTTAGGGGTCATTTCCCACTCCTTGAGATTGGACTAGGTTTATCCTGCATCATCCAGTAATGATCTATAAGGAAAAACTACTTATTTCAAGGTAGGGACCATGAAATAACATGTCACATAGCGTAAAGTCAACTAATGTTAGCTAGGGGAAACATCACACAATAGAAAAAATTAGAAATTTATTTTAATATCACTAATCATGCCCTCTGCAATTTCAAATATCTCTCTACATGCTCTTTTGGTCTTCCATGATGTAGCCTAGTGGCGAACCTAATGAGTTTCCCCATTCAAAATAACATCTTCTATGTCAACAATAGATGGCGGGGATTTTGATCTTGTGGCCAGTAAAACTAGTAGAAAAGTCAAAGCGGCCCCATCGTCTTTTGGGGTTTTCTCTCAAGATGCTGGAAAACCTTCGACTTTCCCCCTTTTGAGGCTCAATTCTTTCTTCATTGAGGAAAATCTGGTCTCCTTTATGGATAAACTGGTTGAAAATGGACCTTTGTTCAAGAAGTACTCCAAGGCTTCAAGTGCATGGAATGTGTGTTGTGCGATGGATGACCTCAAGGTTGAAGTCCTGGATAAAATCATAGATGAGACTATTGTGAGACTCCAACTATCCCTAGTAGGTATGTTTTTGTCATTCAGACCAAATATTGGTCAAGTGAGAAAATGGATTGACTCTACTTGGAAACTAAAAGGAGCTGTGAGCATTAGTGCCATTCTAATGGCTTATTTCATTTTAGTTTTGTGAATCATGAAGAATTGATAAAAATTCTTACTAGAGGCCCATGGGCCTTTGATAAATTCTTCAAGAACTATTTATCTAGATATGTAAGTGGAAGCCTAGCTTTGACCCCTCTACAAATCTTGTCTTGCCCCCCTAGATTTGACTTCTTAGGCTCCCTTTGGAGTTTTGGAATCAAAAAGTTTACCAAGGTATTGCTAACTCTTTTGGGAGTCTATTAGCAATTCATAAAGTTACCCTGCAAAAATAAAGACTAGTTTTTGCTAGAATATGTGTGAATATGGCCGTCAATAAAGTCCTCCCCTCCTCGATAGCCTTGAAGTCAAGGTTTAGGATATAGAATCAAGTTACCAAATATGAAAATGTAGGAATCTTTTGTTAGCTCTGTAGGAATTTGGACTTCTTAGCAACTCTTGTAGAAAACAACAATTATAGAAAGATAAAGTTCCCTCTTAGGCTATTCCTCCTCAATCCAAGGAGGTTTGACCTTTGTGTAAATGCGAATAAGGACTTGAGGCTTCCCCATGCTGAGATCACAATTATGTTGGAGTTAGAGCAACAACAATAAGCAAAAAGTGGAGAAAGCAACAAAGGATAGGAACTACTAGATTCATTAGAGGAGTTTGTCCCTTAGGCCCAACATGATGCTCAAAAGGTTGAAGAAAATTAGATTATTAAATATAAAAGAATTTATCCATTGGTTTTTCTTCCCCCCCTCTATATTCTTTGTGGTGGATGAAGAAAAAATTATGTGTGTTTCTTTAGGAGGAGAGGATGTTTCATAATAGGAGAACCACAATAAGAGTATGCTAGAATCCTTGGGTAGCCTTATTGGTTTATGGTGACTCAGAGTCTCCTTTACCTAAGCGGAGCTCTTTGAAGGATGTAGTAGAGGAAGATTGGACATAGGTAAATGGAAAATAAAAAAAAAGAAAAAGAAATCAGATGTTGGGGGGAGCAAAAGAAAGGAAGACCTTCTTAAAGGGACACCGAGGCTAGGGAAGTTGCTCATGAGGTAGCTTCTGGGAAATAAAAGACCCTCAGGGGCCTCTCAAGTTAAAAGAAAACCAAAAAATAGTTTTAGGGTGGCTAGGCCTCCTCTAGTTAGTATATGGCAAATACCGACTTCTTATCTCTGTTTTTAAATGAAGATAATGACCTGGAATGTTCATGGGATGAATAGCCCCCTGAAACAACATATTGTTAAATGTTGTATATAGTGGATTTGAAAGTGGATATTCTTCTTATCCAAGAAACTAAAATGGAACAGTCAACCTTTGAACAAATAGTTAAAAACATATGGCCTATGGCTAAGTATTGTATTAGTAATGCAGATGGAGCCTCAAGCGGCCTTGATACCCTATGGAATCAAGCTAGACTAGATGGAACCAAAGGTAACAAAAAAAACTACTTAGAAACCATCATGGAATATGGGAGGAATTTTGTTAAATGGAATCTAGTTAATATTTATGCCCCTAACTCTAGGGCTACTAGAACCCATCTCTTGAACTCCTTATCTGCTCTCATCTCCAATAAACAAAAGGAGAATTGGATGAATTCTAGGGATTTTAATACTCCCATCTATCCTTTAGATAAACTAGGGGGCTTTAAGGACTATTCAAATCGTAACAACCTCAATGTTTTTCACAGTAAATTTCTAATGTTTTCACCTCAAGTGATAAACCATGATGCCAAAACATGGCAATAAATTTTTTTCTTTCCACAATGTAAATTACATGCACAATTGAAATAACATTATTTCAAAACTCCCATTGCATTCCATTGTAATTTCACAAATTACAATATTCCAAGAGTGTACACAATTACACACATAGCTCAACCGAGCTTCAGAGCAGTAGATATAGATGGTCTAGGAATCCGCCTTACAAAAATTTGGTCTTCTGTCACCTATTGAGGAGGAGAAGCATCACTCAAGTGATTTTCCACCAACCACAGACTCATATGTGGTCCCCCACACATCTATCAATGATAGATGGCCCTACCCTTCAACGAAGAGATTGGTTGAGTAACCCCATACAACAAACTCAACCGAACTTAGTGTTGTGCCCTACATGACTAGAATTTATAACCTTACACTCGGTAACTAGCATGCACTACATGGACATGGTGAACTAATAGTGGAGCCAAAGGCATTCACACTACTTTGGCCAAAGTGTTCTCACTCAAGACTTCAAGTAATGGTCAAATATTCACTTACACTGCTTAAGCTTGTTTTGATTTAATGCCACTATATCTATGCATAGGTAATCCCTCCCATGGGTAAGCTTAAACCCCAGAATTAACCTATCACCTTTTATACAAACTATAGAGTATCTCTACTTATTAAGCAAAAGTAGAAGTTCCCTCCTTCAATGGAAAACAATCCCAGGAGTAACCCACTAGCTAACTAGCATAATCAAATAACTTAGCTATGAGTAACCCTTAAGCTACCCTTGTTTAATCATATTTGATATATTAATACCTATGACAAACAATCCCTCCTAATATGGAGTAATTACATGCATTTCACAAAATAGTATAAGCAACTTTTATTTCCTTTTCAAAGCAATACTATTTTCCCCTAATGCAAGTATTCACAATAGACTAATTTAAGCAATCATGAAACAATATTTCAAAATCCAAGACAATTAAAGGAAGGGTAAGTCCACCAAGATGGTTCCCAAAAAGGGGGCTTAAGTGGCCACTTTTTTTTTTTGAAATCAGGAAATATTGACCTTGGATGTGAAATTGAGGATAGCTACACTCAAAATTTTGAGATGGAACAAAAACAAGGATCGAAGTGCTCCGAGTCTATTTTCTAAACTACTAATTTATTTTGAAAATGGTTGAGATTAAGGGGTTCAAAAGAGGGATGTACAAAAATTTCTATTGTTTTTGTCAGAAAAACATAACATAGCAACTCTTCTACGACCCTAGCACAGTGAACTTTTTGTAGTATTTTTAAAATCGCTATGGTCAGAAGTTAGCTAACAATATCTAGTTGATGCACAACTTTTCTGATAATTTTTGAATGAATATTTGATTTTTTACTAATTTTCTAAGTGGGCACTTCCTAAAAAGTAGAATTTTGGCCGTGCTCTCCCTACAAATTTTGGAAAGTAATAGATTTTTTAAATTTGTAGAATGGAGTCTAGTTTCTAAAAATGTAATTTATTTGAAATTTTGATGAATGGTTAATTTATAACGAAAAAAACACCAAACACTACTTTTTGACCAAAAATAGACATACAAACAAAAGAAATTATGGATGAAAGGCCTAACATTGTCAGAAAGTGAAAACAATTACATCGTTGGAAAGCTAAGAGAGAACTTAACATTATCCATGTGTTCGATTTTGTCGATATTGAACCAGATGCAATCCTAATGGTGAGCACGAACTTGATTATGTGAAAAATTATAGAATTTGTAAAAAACATGTCTCTGGTTGTTGGGAATACCCTCCAAGCCTTTGGGTTGGTATTCCAAGGCAAATACCAATGCTAAGGCTCGGGGATTCCCAAAGAAAAATATAATGCGCTCGCGTTATGTGTTAGTTTTGACATTTTTTGCTTCTCCGAGGAACATGTCTAGCAACACATAACGTGCTTGCGTTATGTCTTCCTTTAGTTAAATGCCACTTTATTGAATTTTTTTCATATGTTTGTATGTATATGTATGCTGGTGTGTCATGTATGTATGTATGTATGTATGCATGCATGTATGTATACATATATGTATGTATTTATACTTATGGGAGAGAGGGTGAGAGAGGGTGGGAGTGGGAGAGTGTGTGGGAGGGAGGGTGGGAGAGTGAGAG
>VDFB02354640.1:177979-226550 GCA_007258455.2 Sequoia sempervirens
CATATACCCTAAACCCTAAACCTTTAACCCTTAAACCTTCTACTATCTATCATTAACCCTTAGGTCTATGTGTACACAAATCGGATATCCGATTTGAATCGGATATCCGATTTGTAGACCGTTACTTTAAAGCAACAACAAATTTTGTATATATATGCTTTTTCCAAATCGGATATCCGATTTGGAAAAAGCATATATATACAAAATTTGTCATTGTTTTAAAGTAACGGTCTACAAATCAGATATTTGATTCAAATTAGATATCCATTTCAAATCAGATATCCGATTTGTAGACCGTTACTTTAAAACAACAACAAATTTTGTATATCTGATTTGTAAAAAGCATATATATACAAAATTTGTCGTTGTTTTAAAGTAACAGTCTACAAATCAGATATCTGATTTGAAACGGATATCCGATTTGAAATGGATATTCGATTTGTAGATCGTTACTTTAAAACAATGACAAATTTTGTATATATATGCTTTTTACAAATCAGATATCCAATATGGAAAGCTAGGATTGGTGTTTGCTTTGGTGGTGTGTACTAACACCCGAGCCTAAAAAAATTCAACACGGTATTTTCACGTTTTTGGGTCGATGAAAGACGTGTTTTTTTCCTCATTGCCACTTTTTGGCCCTCCATTAACCTGCACATACCCACATAAGCTGTTTGTTTTTATTCTTTTACTTTTCCTATCTGTAACTAAACGAGTAAAAATTGATTGGTCTATCCTTGCAGAAAATGCTGATTTTGGAGCCATCAAAGAGAATCTTAGCCAAAAAAGAAATGCAACATCCTTATTTTGATGATCTTGACAAATCTCAATTTTGATTTCAAGCCATTATAAAAGAGTGTGCGAAGCCTTGTGAGGGAATCTCAAGTTTCTCATTTGAAGTTAACCTCTAAATGAGAACCTATGATGTAGAAATTATAAGATAATCTCAAATGTATGAGTGACATTGTAAAATATCTGTAAGAATAGAGTACCTAAGGCATTGTAATGAGATTTACTTGTAATGACATTTACTGAAATAATGAAATTTGGTGTAGGGGCACCAAGGTTATTGAGAAAATTTGGTTCACATAAATCTTTTAAGTTAGTTTTGTGTTATGAGTTTTTTCAATTGAATAAGGTCATAACACATCCATAATTGATTTATAATGTAATAAGTCATGTTAGTTACCAAAATAAAAGTTAGGCATGATTGGAAAGGTGTAGAATCATTTGTAAAGGCTATTTAAAGCCTCTTGAAGGCTATTTAAGCCAGTATTTGAATTTGTATCCTTTTGAAGGAAAATATTTGAATATGGTTGTAAATGTACTATTAGTGAGATTGATATTGTTAACCTTCAGAGAGTAGCATTATTTATGTTGATGAAATTTCCTTTAGATGCAAGGATTCAAAGCACATCAACCATGTGGTACAAATGATTAAATCCCAGAGATGATCTGTAGCAATGAAAGACTCTAAAAAGGAAGAGAGAGCTACACTAGTGACTCAAGAGAAACTTTAGTGATGTAGATTCAAGGTGGAGAAGACTCAAACAAATCAGATTTTAGTAAATCAACAACCTTTGTTATTTCATTTGGCCATCTTGGAACAACTACCAACAAAAAGGCTTCAAAACTCAACAATTTGGCTTAAATTTTAGAGAATGCCTCTCAAGGACCATCTCATCATCAATATAGCATCTATTCAAACCCCCAACACCATTCCCAAGCCAAACATACAAGGTTTCTTTGCAATTTCTTTGAGATCCTTCAAATTGCCCTACAAAAAGGCTACAAAATTAGCCCTGTTTTACAAACAAAATGCTCTTTAAACTTCTTCTAACCCCACAAGCTCTTGGAAAGTCATAAAATAGGTCACAAAACTCCCAATTCCATAGGTTTAAGAAAATAACTCAACCTCTAAGCCATAATTGATTAAAACTCTCAAATTTCTAACAAATACGTAGGGTTTTTAGCATCTCACAACTCCAAGGCCTTCCAAACCTCACCAAAGCATCAAACAAGTTTTTTAGGGTCTGCACACACATAATAAATCTTCACCTAGCCTTTAGACTTAGTAGATCTCAAAAACATCACTTTGGTTCCTCCATTTCAAGCCAAAATCTCACATTCTCAACCTAAAACATCACCAACCCTATAAACACCTTACCATTATTAAAAGAGTTAAGGAAAATTGAAAAAAAAAAAATTTAAACCTTTCCTCTGAGTCACAATTCACCACAGTAGGAGGAAGGGCTCCATCACAAAAATTAAAGTAAACTCAGACCCTACTGGTCTGTACAGGCTGAATCAAGAAAAATGAATTTTCCTTTCACTAAAACAACCAAAGGTGTATCAAAATAGATTTAAATCTAGGTTAAGACCTGCCACCACAATTTTTCATGAATTTATTTTCATAACTGGCATGTACTAGGCTGTACACAGAGAAAAGAAACTGAAAACTCAGAAAAATGTTGAAATTCCACAGTTTTAGGCATTGTGAAGAGCACCAATCTTGAAAAAAACTATTGATTGAACCCCCATTCAAGCTTGAATAATGTTTTGAATAAATTTCAAATGAGAATCATCTCCCTTCAATGCCCATAACTACCTTTGAACCACCAAACCCTTGTTAAGCCTACAAATACTAGTATTTATTATTTAAGAATGGTTTTGCTTACTAAGCTTTATCATGCAAATTTAATATTCTAAAGGCCTAGGACCACTTAGAGACCCTTATAACATGAATTTTAGACTCTTTCTCTGCACTCCCACCTACTTTTTACATAATTTTCCTTTATGGCAATATCAACAATTATTTAATTCAAGAGTGCTTTTGCACATTTGTCCACCCTAACCTACTAATTCCCAAAGTACATAAAAGATTGGTCTATTAGACCTTATTCAAGACAAAAAGACCTCAAAATACTAACATTTACCAATTGTCCTCCCAATTTACCATCAAACAATCACAAATTGAGGGTGAGGTGTGGGTGCTCCTGCACCATTTAGCTTTCAAAAACAAAGTCAATTAGGATGGTAGACGTTTAGATTGGGCTAGCATTTGGTGGAAGAGGAAGAAAGATGATTGGAACTATAGAGGCCCACCATACTAGATTTTGGTATTGAACCATGAGAGTAGAAGAGAGATTTGATATCATGTATCAAAACATTAAGCATGCATTATTCCAACCAACGAAGGAGATGATTACTTTGCTTCATTTTCATTTGGATAAGCATATCAAGGAATGGGAACCAATAAGAAAAAGGATGTCCAGTTTTATGTGGAGGTAATGGATGTGGTCCAAATTTTAGGAGGGTCAAGAAGGTCAATGTATGATCTTGATGAAATTGAGGAAGAACAACAAGAGACAGATAGGAAAAATAAAATCAATACAAAGTTTCAAGGTTTTGTCAAGTGAGTAAGAGAGCTATGGGAGCAACCTCATCTAAAATATTTTGAACTAGACTTTGATATATACCATTTAGAGAGCTTGGTTTTCATGGAGTTCCTTTCAAAGCCTCTGCTTTTATTATTCTTATGGTAAAATGTTTGGTAGAGTTGGTGGAATTACCTTTCTTAGTAGTAATCGCTATTAGTGAGATTGAGATTGTTAACCTTGAGAGAGTAGGACTTGGGAAAAAGGAATTTGATATGGCTATTGCTTTCAAATACTTCAAGTGGGATGTACTCTATATTGACGCCATTCCTCAATCTTCACTTGATGGCATCGAGGAATGGCTAAACTCCATGGTTATAAAGTATTATGAAATCATAATGAACTTGTACTAGCAGCCAATTTTGAGACTATTACTGATGATTCAAAGCACATCAACCATGTGGTACAGATTATTAAATCCCAAAGATGATTTGTAGCAATGAAAGAGTTTGAAAAGGCAGAGAGAGCTACATTGGTGACTTCGGAGAAACTTCAGCTTTCAAAAACAAAGCCAATTAGGCTGGAAGATGTGTGGATCGGGCCAACATTTGGTGGAAGAGGAAGAAAGATGACTGGAACTCTGGAGGCCCACCATATTGGATTTCGATATTCAACCATCAGAGCAGAAGAGAGAGTTGATATCATGTATCAAAACATTAAGCATGCATTCTTCCAGCCAGCAGAGAAGGAGGTGATTACTTTGCTTCATTTTCATTTGCATAACCATATCAAGGTGTGGGAACCAAGAAGACCAAGGATGTCGAGTTTTATGTGGAGGTAATGGATGTGGTCCAAACTTTAAGATGGGAAAGAAGGTCAATGTATGATTGTTAACCTTGAGAGAGTATTTATGTTGAGGAAATTTCCTTTAGATGCAAGGATTCAAAGCACATCAACCACATGTGGTACAAATGATTAAATCCCAGAGATGATCTGTAGCAATGAAAGAGTCTGAAAAGGCAGACAAAGCAACATTGGTGACTAAGGAGAAACCTCAAATTTCAAAAACAAAGTCAATTAGGCTAGCGGACATGTGGATCGGGCCAACATTTGGTGGAAGAGGAAGAAAGATGATTTGGAACTTTGGAGGTCCACCATACTATATTTCGGTATTAAACCATGAGAGTAGATGAGAGAGCTAATATCATGTATCAAAACATTAAGCATGCATTCTTCCAACCAACAGAGAAGGAGATGATTACTTTGCTTCATTTTCATTTGCATAACCATATCAAGGCATGGGAACCAAGAAGACCAAGGATGTCGAGTTTTATGTGGAGGTAATGGATGTGGTCCAAAATTTAGGAGGGAAAAGAAGGTCAATGTATGATTAGTGTAGGAGCACCATTCAGTAGGTTTTGTTCATCAAGGAAAATAAGGAGTAGAATATCATCAATTTACTAAAACCAGCCCGAACTTGTACATTTGAAGGTTTTGAGTCAATAAAAATGGATTTTTGACCCATTCCTCTTTCTGTAGCCTCTATAACTTGAGGAATGGGTTTGCACTAACATTATTAAGGTGTGGGAATGATGTGTTAGTGTTGGAGAGGTCTGAAAGTGAGATGGGTGTTATACCCATGTGTGTAAAAGTGAGTTTTCTTTAAAAAAAATGGTGGTTTTGAAGAGTTAAATTGTGTTTTTGTGTAGGAAAGCATTATTTTATAATTTTTTGAGCTTGTGTAGGGTATCAAAAACTTGTTTGAGTAATTTTTAGGTTGTGGTTAGGTTTGGAAGTATCATTTTCAATAAACCCCGAGGGTTTAGGCTAAAATAGAGGGTTTTGTGGTTTACCCATTGTACGGTAGTATAACTGAGATATAATTGTGTATTTTAAAGTTTTGACACCTTATAATTTCTTCCCCAAGAGTTGGTAAGGTTTGGATAAGTTTAGAGTATAGACCCTTTGTTCAACCGGATCGATCCCTTAAGGGTCCAAAGGGAAAAATGGCTGCAAACTTCAGCATGAGGTTACTCAAACATCATGATGCTTAGAACCTTCTCATCTGATCCAATGAGATCATGTTGGGACCCTCTACAATAAAATATTTCAGTTATCATTATCTCGAAGTGGTTTTCCTGTGGTGTCCAGTTTTTAGTTGATAAAAAAAGTGTGAAATGGAAGCAGTGAAAAGTCACAAAGTGGTGCAACTTTCATTCTGCAACTCGTGTGACCAAATAGACTGTTCCAACACATCTGAATAGGAATGATTATGATGTGCATGGTCCTCTTTCACACCCAAACACGTGGAATCACTCCGAGCTATGTTCGACCGGATCGATCCCTTAAGGGTCCAAAGGGAAAAATGGTTGCAAACTTCAACATGAGGTTACTCAAACACCGTGATGCTTAGAAACTTATCGTCTAATCTAATGGGATCATGTTGGGCCCCTCTACAATAACCTCTCCCAGTTTTCATTATCTCAGAGTGGGTTTCTCGTGGTGTCCAATTTTTAGTTGATGAAAAAAGTGTCAAATGGAAGCAGTGGAAAGTTGCAAAGTGGTGCAACTTTCATTCTACAACTTGTGTGACCAAATAGATTGTTCCAAAATGTTTGAATAGGCATATTTATGATAGGAATGGTCCTCTTTCACACCCAAACATGCAGAATCACTTTGAGCTATGTTCAACCAGATCGATCCCTTAAGGGTCCAAAGGGAAAAATGGCTACAAACTTCAGCATGAGGTTACTCAGACACCGTGATGCTTAGAAACTTCTCGTCTAATCTAATGGGATCATGTTGGGCCCCTATACAATAATATCTCTTATTTTTTGTTATCTGAGAGTGGTTTTCCCATGGTGTCTAGTTTTCAGTTGATGAAAAAAGTGTCAAATGAAAGCAGTGGAAAGTTGCAAAGTGGTGCAACTTTCGTTCTATAACTCATGTGACCAAACATACTATTCGAACATGTCTAAATAGACATGTTTATGCTAGGCGTGGTCCTCTTTCACACCCAAACACACAGAATCGCTCTGAGCTACATTCAACCAGATCGATCCCTTAAGGGTCCAAAGGGAAAAATGGTTGCAAACTTCAACATGAAGTTACTCGGACATCGTGATGCTTAGAAACTTCTCATCTGATTTGATAGGATCATGTTGGACCCCTCTACAATAACCTATCTCAATTTTTGTTATCTTAGAATGGTTTTCCCGTGGTGTCCAGTTTTCAGTTGATGAAAAAAGTGTCAAATGAGAGTAGTGAAAAGTTGCAAAGTGGTGCAACTTTTGTTCTGCAATTCGTGTGACTAAATGGACTATTCCAACACATCTGAATAGGTATTTTTATGATAGGAATGGTCCTCTTTCACATCGAAACACATGAAATCGCTTTGAACTACGTTCAACCAGATCGATCCCTTAAGGGTCCAAAGGGCAAAATGGCTACAAACTTCAACATGAGGTTACTTGGACAACGTGATGCTTAGAAACTTCTTGTCTAATCCTATGGGATCATTTTGGGCCCCTCCAAAATAACCTCTCTCAATTTTTTTTTATCTCGGAGTGGTTTTCCCATGGTGTCGAAGTTTCAATTGATGAAAAAAGTGTCAAATGGAAGTAGTAGAAAGTTGCAAAGTGGTGCAACTTTCGTTCTGCAACTCGTGTGACCAAATGAACTGTTCCAATGCATCAGAATATGAATTTTTACACTAGGAATGGTCCTCTTTCACACCCAAACACGCGGAATCACTCTGAGCTATGTTCATCCAGATCGATCCCTTAAGGGTCCAAAGGGAAAAATGGCTTCAAACTTTAGCATGAGGTTACTCGGACACCGTGATGCTTAGAAAATTTTCATCTAATCCCATGGGATCATGTTGGGCCCCTCTACAATAACCTCTCTCGGTTTTCATTATCTCAAAGTGGTTTTCCCATGGTGTCCAAATTTTAGTTGATGGAAAAAGTGTCAAATGGAAGTAGTGGAAAGTTGCAAAGTGGTGCAACTTTCATTTTACAACTCATGTGACCAAACATACTATTCCAATGCATTCAAATAGGAATTTTCACGCTAGGCATGGTCCTCTTTCTCACCCAAACATGCGGAATCGCTCTGAGCTATGTTCAACCGGATCGATCCCTTAAGGGTTTGAGTGTAGTATGTTGAAATAGGCCATTCCACCTATTGTTCAAGCTGTGTCTTAGTGATATGGTCCTGATGTAAGTAGGATAGGGAGTAGGAATAAGAAAACAACATTAGTAAGGGCATTGGAAGAGATTACTAATGCTACCCCTGTTGAAAACTCAAAATTGAGGCCCCTCAAAAGCAAGGCTAGAAGAGGTGAAAAGAATAAATTGTTAGAAAATAAGTTAGAATAGGTTGGAAATAGGGTGAGATTGTGGAGTTTGATGTGTTCAAAAGGTCTGCATGGACAGGGAGGTCAAAAGTATGTTATGGCATGACATACCCTGGTTGAGAAAATAGGGGTTTTGAATGAACAAGAGAGGTTTGAGGGAGTAAACGTGGGTAAAGTCAAGGGGAAACATAATTTGGTGGTCAATTAAGTTTGTGCAGGAAAAATGAAAAGTGTTGGAATAGGTTTTGAGGTTCAGGTTTGGGGGTTTGGTTCACCGGTTTGGCCAAATTTTTTTGGAGGGGGGTTTAGTTCGTTTTGGGTTCGTTGGTACAAAAAACATGTAAAATATATATGTATATATATATCTATGCAACCTAGAAGCATGGATTAGGATTAGAATATCACATATCATCATATAAACAACAAAACCACCATAAAATTGAATGTCATTTAAAACAACAAAATTGGAAAAAAAATGTGTTTATAACTTGCAAAAAAATGTGAATAAAATCACACTGATTTTCGCGTGAAAAAAAAACATGAGACTATATTTTGTTGCTTACTATTATGCTTTGATAGATTTTTCCAAGCATCCATACTTGTTCGAAAGTACTTTTAGGATTTTTCAAAGGTAATGATGAATTGTTTGATAAAATGCTTTGGTAGACATGTATGAGAAAAATGTGGTAGCATAGACAAGGCGTGAATGTTTGAAAAATGCCTGAAGTAAATGTTTCCATGGTGATGGAATGGAATGGCGAATTCATGACAAGAAAGGATATGGATTGTCATGGCATTCCACCACCATTGAGACCACATTTCTTTGGGTTTTTCAAGCAGTTATTACCTGTCTATCTAATATATTATGCTTTGATAGATTTTTCCAAGCATCCATAGCTTGTTTTGAAAGCACCTATTGTAGGCTTTTAGCCATAAAACAGGAGGTAAAATGTTTGATAAAATGCTTTGGTAAACATGTATGAAAAATGTGGTAGCATAGACAAAATTGAACTATTTAAAAATGCCTCAAAGAAATGTGGTCTCATGGTGATGGAATGTGTGAATTCCATGACAAAAGCAAATTGCTATGGATTGTCATGGAATTCCACCCTGTGAGACCACATTTCTTTTGAGCTTTCAAGCAGGTTATTTGCCTTGTCTATGCTATTCTATTATTATGCTTTGATATATTTTTCCAAGCATCCATAGCTTTGGAAGCACCTATTTTGGGCTTTTAGCCATAGCAGGAAAAGGAGGTGAATTGTTTGATAAAATGCTTTGGTAAACATGTATGAAAAATGTGGTAGCATGAACAAGGTAGTGAGCTATTTGAAAAAATGCCTCAAAGAAATGTGGTCTCATGGTGATGGAATGCCATGACAATCCATAACTTGTTTGAAAGCCGTGTTTTAGGATTTTAGCCATAGCAGCAAGGCAATGAACTATTTGATAAAATTCTTTGATAGACATTATGAAAAATGTGTTAGCATAGACAAGGCGATGAACTCTTTGAAAAAATTCCTCAAAGAAGAAGTCTCATGGTGATGGAATGCCATGACAAGCTTTGATTATCATGGCATTCCATCACCATGAGACCTCATTTCTTTGAGGCATTTTTTCAAAGAGTTCACTACCTTGTCTATGATATTTCTTACTATTATTCTATTGATAGATTTTTTCCAAGCATCCATAGCTTGTTCGAAAGCACTTGTTTTAGGCTTTTAGCCATAGCAACAAGGCAGTGAACTATTTGACAAAATGATTTGGTAGACATGTATAAAAATGTGGTAGTATAGACAAGGAAGTGAATTGTTTGAAAAATTCCTCAAAGAAATGTGGTCTCATAGAATGCCATGACAAGCAAATGCAATTGGGAGCTGCTCCTAGCTATTAGTTATGCAATGTGAAGTAATGCATAAGCTTAGGTTGACTTTGTAAAAACTATATTGTAATTGAAATGTTTTCATCATTATATAGTTATTAGTTATGCAATGTGAAGCAATGCTTTGAGTTTGAAATATGTGCAATGCAATGTAATCAGCGATATGAATATAAACTACAAAAATCTATTTTTTACAATTTATTAGTTAAACTCTTTATTTTATTTTCTCTCTATATCTCTATGCTATGGAAATGCCTTAAATTTTTTAAAAAAGTTTTTATCTCTTGTTCTACTTTTTTTTATTTTTTTTTTTATTTTTTCCAGCTTTTTCCCAATTTTTTCAAAATCTTATACTTTTGGTTTGCTGATTTTTTCCCCAAAATATTTTGCTGCTATGGTATAAACACATATATTTTTGTAATATCAAGGATAATTTTTGAAACTTCCATGCATTGCTAATCTAAAAGGAAAATTATTTTTCCTAATCTATATGCAGCCATGCTTTTGACATTGTCAAAAAGAGCAAATATGGACACCATCGATAAAAAATATTTGTATTAACCAAATAGCCATGTACACATACATCAATATATGTCGATATAAGTAGAAAATATAGTTACAAAATAGCCATATAGGCTTTCGAGAATGCCATATAGGCATACAATGTCAAATATATCCAATACAAGATATGTACAAAATTGCCATGTCTAGGCATACAACAAAGGGCTTTGGAATCAAAATTCATTTCTCTCCATGCTCTGGAAATAAATTCTTTCCCTTTTTTTGGGGATCTGATGGCAATAAGTCCATCACTCATTTCTGCTGTGCTCGAGGAGTGCTCCTGCTATTCCTCCTACAGTTTAGCTCCTTGTGAAGTTTTAACTGTTACAATAAGAAATAAAGACATTAATATATATAAATTACATTATAAGAAATGATATATTTAACAAAATAATAACTTACAGCCATCTCATGATCACTCTCCATGGTGGAAATATTTGCATGCCAATGCTTAGGCATGCTCAAGCCCTGTTTAAACCATCCAAATAGGAATTAAACTATGAATTAATAATGGTTTGATTTTTCACTAGAACTAACATCTATAACAACGAATGTAAATTGAAATTTAGTAATTTGCCTCATACCTCCTCTATCAGAGCCATGGAGGATTGTATAGCGGATGAAACACCGATATCCATTGCCCTTGTAACATTTGGAGGTGTTTCCACAACCAACATCTAAAAATGAAACAACAAATTATTCAATCACAAAAAGGTTACAATAGCGATCCACATCATGACTTATAATGTACGAGATCTAATGAAGAAAATTTTGAGTACAAGTATTAAACTATATATTTCTGGTAGGCCTTGGCAGTTTGATAGGAAGACTAAGCATGATGGGGAGAAGAACACATACTCCATTGTGAAGGATGGGAAGACTTACAACCTTTCACCTCTCCTAGAAGAAGACAAGACAAAGCATGAAAGGCCTAGTGTTTTGATGGTGGGTGAGAAGGAGTTCATGAAGACCTTGAAGGAAGGAGGAGGAAGAGGATTCTTCTTGATTATGAAGCCAAAAAGTGAAGCAGATCTACCCACAAAGAAGAAGGAAGATGCACCAAAGGAGGTCCAAGAGTTGTTGGAAAGGTACAAGGACATAACGGTGAATGAATTACCTAGTTACCTACCTCCCATTAGGGATATAAGCCACCATATTGACTTGATTCTAGGGGCTACATTGCCCAATAAGGCTGCATACAAGATGACACCTGCTCAAAATGAGGAGATTGCAAGACAAGTGCAAGAGTTGATGGATAAAGGGCTAGTGAGGAAGATTTTGAGCCCATGTGCTATTCCTACTATCCTAGCACCAAGGAAGGATGGGAATTGGAGGCTTTGCACTGATTCAAGAGCCATTAATAAGATCACAATCAGATATAGGTTCCTGATGCCAAGAATGGAGGACCTTATGGATTGTCTATTAGGAGCATCTTACTTTTCCAAGATCGATCTAAAGAGTGGTTACCATCAGATAAGGATTAGAGAGGGGGATGAATGGAAGACAAATTTTAAGACTAATGAAGGGCTCTATGAGTGGTTGGTGATGCCCTTTGGGTTATCAAATTCCCCTAGTACATTTATGCACCTTATGAATGAGGTATTGATACCTTTCATTAGAAAGTTTGTTGTAGTTTATTTAGATGAAATCCTTGTGTTTAGCAGGTCTAAAGAAGAAAATTTGAAGCACCTTGACATGGTACTAAGGAGGTTACAAGAGGAGAAGCTGCTGATCAACATGGAAAAGTGTGAATTCATGAAGGAAGAACTAGTCTACCTTGGTTTTGTCATCTCCAAGGGAAGTTTTAAGATGGATCCTTCAAAGGTGGATGCTATTCTTACTTGGCCAACACCAAAATCCATGGGAGATGTGAGAAGCTTCCATGGACTTGCAAGCTTTTATAGAAAGTTCATCAAGAACTTTAGCCAAATTTGTGCACCAATCTTGGACACCATCAAAGGAGGTAGCAAAGGTAAGTTTTCTTGGACCAATGAGGCTGATAAAGGGTTTGAATATCTAAAAATGAGAGTAGCACAACAAGCTATACTTGTGCTCCTTGATTTTGATAAAGTTTTTACCATTGAGTGTGATGCTAGCAATCAAGCAATAGGGGTTGTTTTGAGCCAAGAAGGCAGACCAATTGCATTTTTTAGTGAGAGGCTGAATGAAGCAAAGAGGAGGTATTCTTCCTATGATTTGGAATTGTATGCTATGGTCCAAGACCTCAAAAAGTGGAGGCACTACTTGTTACCTAAAGAATTTGCTGTTTATACTGATAATCATGCCTTGAGTTTTTTGAATGCATAGGACAAACTCAGTCATAGGCACATGAAGTGGGTAGAGTCTTTTCAAGCCTATACTTTCATAATAAAGCATAAAAAGGGCCAAGCAAATAAGGTGGTAGATGCTCTAAGTAGAAAGGCACTTGTAGTGCAAGAGATCCAACTCCAAAGCATGGAGGTTGAAACATTGAAGGATATGTATCATGAAGATTCAAATTTCAAGGAGGTATACACAGTGGGAGTCTTGGAGGTCACTTTGGCCTTGAAAAGACCTTGGAACAAGTTAGGAGATTTTACTATTGGCCAAAGTTGCAGGTGGATGTGAGAAGGTATGTGGAAGGCTGCACAATATGTCAAAGGGAAAAGTGAACTTCATCAAATGTAGGACTCTATCAGCCACTGCCCATTCCCAATAGGCCTTGGGAGTGTGTAAATATGGACTTTGTCTTTGGGTTTCCTAGAACCCAAAGAGGTTTTGATAGTATCTTTGTGGTAGTTCATAGATTTAGTAAGATGGCACATTTTCTTCCTTGCAAATGCACCAATGACGCATCTCATATAGCAAGTATCTTCTTTAAGGAGGTTTTTAGGATACATGGACTGCCTTTAAGCATTGTTTCTGACATGGATTCTAAATTCATTGGTCACTTTTGGAGGACCATGTGGAAGAAAATCAAGGCAAAAATTTGTCCTTTAGTTCAACATATCATCCACAAACGGATGGACAAACTGAAGTGGTGAATATATCATTGGGAAACCTCTTAAGATACCTTACCAAGGAGCATGGATAAGCTTGGGATCTGATTTTACCTCAGGCTGAATTTGCATATAATGACTCCATGAATAGGAGCATTGGTAGAAGCCATTTTGAAGTAGTCTATGGCATGCACCCTAGAGGGGTCTATGAACTAATATATCTACAAGGAGTTGCTAAGAGAAGTGCTCAAGGTAAGGACTTTGTTGTTACAATCAGGGATATTCATCAACAAGTGAAGGAAACCCTTCAAAAGAATGTTGAGAAGTATAAGGAAAAGGCAGATTTAAAGAAGAGGAATGCCCAATTCAAGGTTGGAGACTTGGTGATGGAACACTTGAAGAAGGAGAGACTTCCAAAAGTAAAGTATACGAAACTCATGATGAAGAAGATAGGACCTTGCAAGGTGGTCTACAAGTTTGGCCAAAATGCTTATGAAATAGAGCTACCTCCTGGGGTGGCAATCTCTTCTATCTTATACATTTCTGACTTGTATCCTTTCAAAGCTTCTATGAATGTAGGTGATGGAGCAGGTACAATAGCAATGGAGGATGAAGATTGGGTGAAGGAACTACCCCCCAACCAACCTATGACTCTTGAATGCATCCTAGACACCAAGGAGACAAAGAAGACTAGAAGGAAGGTTTACAAGGAATACCTGGTCAAATGGCAAGGTCTACCTGAAGAGGATGCAACATGGATGCCAAAAAATGATATTAAATAGCATGGAACTACTGTAGAAGACCTGATCTCAAAGGGGACTTGAGATCTTTTTCTTGCTTAGGAGTATGGTGCAGGAGCACCCATGGGTCTAAGGGACCTAGAATAATTTTTCATGTTTTTTTTCTTGGTTTATGGATGGAATAAGGTCTTATGGACCATTTCAATGCTTTGTAGTAGGTCTTCTAGGTTTTTGGTTGAGTTTTTGGTCTTGGTGACCAACTTCTTTGTACAACAAGGTCTCCATCCTCCTTTGTAAGTCTAGTGCATCTTGGAAAAATAAGGAAAAAGGATGCCTTGTTGTATCTAGACACCTGAGGGGAGTCACCTTACTTTTTGACAAGGTTTTAAATTCCTTTGACACATTTTGGAAGGCATTTTGTGGTCGAGTTGGTAGAAATTGCTCACATTGCCTTAACTAGGCAATTAGAAGTCAAAGCATGAGATTAATTGTTTTCCAATGTCTCTCTTTTGAAAAGATAGTTGCAAGAAGTTGGAGGGAGTTTTTAATAATTCAAATATACCTCTCTTGGTCGAGGCAAGGTTGATGTTGATGTTTTGAAGAAGTTTCAATAAGAAGTTTGCTGTTTTTGCTGTGTTTTTCTGAAGAATTTGTTGATCCTGTACTTGGTACGGACTGTATGTTCAATTTCATGCTCCAAGCCCATAATGGTTGGATAGGTAATTGAATAATACTTCCTTTGGTGTTGAAGTGGTGAGATTTCATTGAGTATCAAGGGAGATATTCCAATTTCTCTATTGGGTGGTTTGAAAACCCTTAAAATCAGGGTTTTGGATGAAAAATGTATATTTCTTCCATTCCCACGTTGTAAAATTGCTAAATATCAGTGGGATGGAAGATATAAGGATGTACTATCATTTCCTCAATGTTTTGGAGAATGACAGGCTCATTGTTGGAAGTTGTGCATGAATTTTGGCTTGACATCTCTATGTAGCAAGCATAATTGACAAGCAAAAAAAAAGAGTTTTTGCTTGATTTTGAAGAATCTATTTAAGAGGCACTTAGGAATGGTGGAAATAGGTGTGTAGAACCTGTAGGAGTCTGAATTTATGCTTTGGGGTGAAGGGGAGATCCTAGATAGTCAAGACCTAGGTGTAGGTTTGTGAATTAGGCCTTTTGGAGTAGCAATAGAAAGGGCCATTGTGAGTGATGTTTTGACAGTCAAGAGGAAGGGTTTTGGAACCTTGTAGGGGTTCATATTAGGGGTATGAATCCATAGGTTTGTTGTCTTAATAGTATTCCTTATGTTTTTTATTCTGACTATCCTACCGGGCAAGGGCTGCAAGCCTTAAGAGAGAGTGAGGTCTAAGTCACCATAGTGATGGGTGTTTGTTGAAACCTAAATGCTAGAGGGTTGTTAAACCTTGTTTTGACTTAATGAGACATGATCCAAATTTTTCAATCTTTGTGAGTGGTCTGAGTTGTGAACCCTAGATGTGTGGGGTTGATCTCTTAAAGAATAGTGGAGTTTAGAACTCCTCATGAGAGTATTTGAGAGAAGCATTCAGTGGAGTGACTTTGCCATTTGTGATTGTGAGTTTTCCTTCCCTACCACTCTACATCATTTCTAAAGATTATGCAGGATATTTCCATGTGTTTGTGGTGGTGGTAGGAGTATTTAAGGTTTGTAAGTACCTTATGCAATAAACCCTCCTTTGTAGGGCTTGATTTGTGCATAGAATAAGCTTAGTCAATAAACATGATGTGAGTAATGTCTTGGAAGTCAGATGAAATGATTGAGGTGTAAATGGTTGATTGTAGTATCTTGGTCTTGAGGAACTAGTTGGTAAAAGTGAAAATTTGGTGAGTTATTTAAGGAATTGAAATATTTAGAGCTCTTTATTAGGTTTTTGCTTTGAATTAAGATAAATTGATGATGACAAAGGTGTGTTAGGATCTGATGGATATAGGTTGTAACATGAAAGATTGGTTTTTGGTTATTTTTCCTAGGTAAAGAAAATTGAGTGGAAGGGTTCCTTGGTGAATGATGAAAGAGTGGATTGTTTAGTGACTCTAATTAGGTTTCTTGTGCACATATCAGTCATTTTTGCTGATAAATAAGATGTTTGAAGCTTGAGGATGATAAGAAGTATTGAAATGAGTTGGCTTGTTGTTTCCTTGTGGTTTAAAAATGAAACAATGTGATTTTTGATGAAAATAGAGAAATTTTAGTTGCTTATTCAATTTGATCTTCTCTTGATTCAATTGGGTCAGATGTTGGTGCAGGAGCACCTAGGTCAACAAATACTTTTCAATTTTGCAAAAGGGATGAGTGTTCAAATTTGTATTCAGTCAATCACAAAAGGTCATGGAAAAATGATGTAAATCATGTTCAAGGTCATATGAGGTCTTATTTGAATGTATTTAAGGTTATGGGTAAGTTCTAGGTGGTCAAAGTGGGAAAATGCAAACAATGCAATAATGTAATATTGTTAAAAGTTGTTAAATTGACAAAAGCAAGGAAATTAGGCATATTAAGGGTTAAAAGGGGTATTTTCAACCGATGGAAAGATAGTTATGGAAAATAATTTATATGTTTAAAAGGCATGTAAAGGAAAGAAAAAGCAGAAGTTTGTGTTCTTGTAATTATATTTTGAAATAAAAATTCCCTGTTTATGAGTTTGCAACATTACTCTGGATTGTTTTGTTTTCTTGTGTTGGTAATTTAGGAACACCCAAAGTTAAATAATAGTGTGAATACATGTAAAGAGGAGTTAGTTTCCAATTTCAAGAGTTGGAATTGGTTAGTTTTAGGAAACAAAAGAATAAGAGGCAGTTTTCAGTGCCTGATAGAGTCCTTTTAAAAGAAAGTTTGAGAGTCCAATAGGGTTTTTCTTCACTACTCCACCAATGTAGGTCAAGTAAATTGGTGGAGTAGGTTAATTTTAGGATTTTTTTTCATGTTTTGATGATTGTAAGTGTAGGGAAAAGAAAGAATACCATGGTGGAGTTGCTGCCACACTGGAAAATAAAGGATTTTCCTACACAAAGTGATGCTACAGTCATGGGTAATAAAGCTTGAAGAGGCTTGGAAATGATGTAGAAGGTCTTGGTAGACATAAACAATCATGGTCCAGGTGGTGGCTAGAGAAATAGAGGTTTGGAAGAGTATTTTTCACAAAACCCTCCTTGATTTGTGCTTTTACACCCTATAAACGAGGGTTTATTGGATCAAAACATTTTCATGGTTTTCAATCCCTATAAATGGTGAAATATTGAGTTATAAGACATTCTTGAAGACTTTTTTGAGGTTTTGAGTAATTTGGAAAGGTTTTGAAGGGGTCTCATTTGTAAAACAGGCCTAATCTACCAGCCTTTCTTCAGAGGACAGTCTAAAATCTGATGATTTTTTTTATGTCAAACGTCTAATAAATTTGATATGTTGTGATGTGTTGGAAAGTATTTCTAAATGTGCATTGAGTTTTTTAATAAGATTTGAGATAGGAATGTAACTGCTTGATTCAATGGTTGACAAACCTACTAGAGGAATATGATATTGTCTGATCAAAACAAATATGTTTGTTTAAACAGTGGAAAGGATGATATTGAGTGCTTGGTTACTATCAAACTAATGATATGATTGATGTTACTAAATTTGGTTAAGGTGTATAAGACAGGTTTGGTGACTTTGATGGTTAGATGGGTGAGTATTATGAAGCCTTTTGAGCAAATTGGCGATTAACCACAAGATGATAATCAAGATTCTATTGTAGTAGGAGTTTTTAACCTATAAATAGACTACTGTAGTCAAAATATGGTGAGTACAATGCTTGATAATGGACTGATAATAGTGAGGTATGGTTTAGTTGATTTGTTGCCTTGGTGAATAAATGAAAAAATGAATTGTTCAAGTGTCAATAATCAGGTTTATGTTGTTTTTATGGTGGTTGAGAATGATGTGAATCTAATTGATTAAGTCAAAGTTTTCTTTAATATGGTTTTTTCTTTGAATGAGTCAATTGGAATACTGATTGGTTGAATGATGAATGATGGCTTATGGAATGGCTAAGACAATTTGAGTGGATTTTGATTGAATGAAAAGTAGATTTCTGATGAAATTATATTTGATCTTCTCTTGATTCTATTTGGGATTGAAATCCCTTGAAGAAATGATGTTGATGGTGTTTGTTGGATGCTCTGCATCAAATGTACCTTGATGATTTAGTGTTTTGATATGATGCTCTGCATCACTAATTGCCTTGTCTATGCTATTGCTTACTATTATGGTTTCATAGATTTTTTCCAAGTATCCATAGTTTGTCGTGATGGTGCACCTTTGCAAGCACATGCCTCCATGTGAAGTAATTGCATCGTGCTATTTATGTTGACTTTCTAAACAACTATATTCTATAGTTGAAATTTTTTCATCTATCAACATCTAGTTATTAGTTATGGAATTTGAAGTAATGCTTTGAGTTTGAATGATGTGTAATGCAACGTAACCAACAATATGAATATAAACTACACAAATATATTAAGTAGAATTCATTAGTTAAGTTCTCTTTATTCTATTACCTCCATGTACGTTTGAGTGAATCCACTAGCACTAGGAGGTGTTTGCTTGAAACTACCAATATTAGCTTGTTCAACATCCAAAATCACATGTATTTAAATACCATTCGTAAAACAATGCTATTAACATGTAATAAATTTATAATTGTTTACTAGTTAGATACCCCATTGATAGGTGTACTGTAGAAATAAGTAGGTGGAGGACGGATGTATCTAGTCTCAACACTGTGACCTTGGAATTTTATTAAAATAATAAAACTAAATTAGTTAATCATGCATTTCAGAATCAAAATTTAATAAATTAAATTCAATGAATATATTGACTTTTACCCGACTATCAATGCCATATGCATGATGAAAAATGTTAGCCATCCTCTGCATCCCTGTAGCAACATACAAATCCTGCATAGCAGCCTCCTAAGTGCCGGTGGAGTCATATGAACAAGTTGCCCTGCAAGATTGACACACATGGGTTCAAAGGCCACCACCCGAAGACTCCACTAGATGGTGCTATACAATAGGGCTAGTATGATGGATGACACTCTGGGTCAAAGTGTTCATCGCCTACAATGTCTCTATGTCAGAACTCTCCTTCGCAACAATAGGCATAACAATGTGCTCACGAGGTGGCCTAGCGAGAGGTCGTCTCCCTTGCCACGTAGGATCTGGCTGTGGACCGGGCCTATCTTGATCTGACCCCCCACCTCTCCCTTGGAACTCCCTCATATCAAAATAATTTGGGATTTGGTTCAATACAAACTCATTGTATAGTTTCCTAAGAAAATATTGGGGGACTTCACAATTGTTGCACGGTGGGTAATCAAAGACCAAGTACCACCTATCATAAAAACGGTTCCTAGTCTCTTGGTGGTAGCACCAATGAATAGGAAAAAGATTTTGATTTGTTCTAGGGTCAGTGAATAAAGAGCACAAATCACCTTTAGTAATTTTTAAATCTTTTACTTGTTTATATGATAGTTTATCTGCATAATATGCCCTAGCTGCCTGCCTCCTATCTTTCCCGTTATTTGTTGGGTTATTGAATCTACATTTTTTAACATCTCTTTCATTGAATTTTCTAGTGTCATTCTTTCTGCGGTTGAAGCATTTGGATCACTCAACCTCTGATAAGATCCTCAATTTTTTTTGTTGTTTCAATTTCACTCCTCAAATTTTGTTGAGTGCCAGGAGGGTGTTGAGTGATTGGTGGGGGAGGTTGATTTTGTTGAGGAGGATTTTCCTATTCTTCTTGTTGAGGATTTTTTTGTAGGATTATTTGCATCTCCTACAAATTAAAAAAAAAATCAAATCTAACCTAAAACAAACAAAATCAACTTGAAACTAAGAAATTCAAAACAAATAGCAAAACAATACTTACCTCCTACACCTCTTCCCTCACCATGACACCATCTTTGCAAATGAAAAAAACTATTGTTGATGAATTTTGTAGAATTCCTCCTCCTAGAATGTGAGCATGAAAATGAGGGTTTTTGGCTGTAAGTAGAAAAATAGACAAGAGAAAATGAATAGATTTTACTTTTTTTTTGCTTTTAAAATGACATAATGCGAGTGCGTTATAACATGCTCACGTTATATCATTTTAAATCCATTTTTGAAGTTGTCCACAAAAGTGTAACCCGACTTCATGCACCTACCTGGAAGATAATCATCATTCCTGTATTCACTTATCCAACCAATTGACTGCAACTCAACTTTCCAAAATAGCAACTAGCTTAGCTTTTATCTCTCAATCAATGCCACTGTAAACCTCTATCTCTCAAGAAGATAATATACTTCACTCAATATGCTAAAATACTTTCACAAATACTCAAAGCTCTCTCTCAAAATGTAGCAGAATAATGCAGATAGATTGCAAATAGAAAGCTTGTGGAATGTGTCCCAAATGATATCTCAACTCCATTATCTATACAATAGAAAATAGACTTCATAGCCTATAGATAAGGCATGTATATTGACAATAAACTCAAAAGCAAGTCGACTCACTCAAATCAGTTAAAAGGTGGCGAACAAGAAAATAGTGTACTCAACATAAGAAGCTACAAGTTGACCTCTTTGGTTGACAACAAATTAAGACTATTTTAATTTGCACATGATCAAATGGTGACAATCAAATTGTTTCCTAAATGGGGGTGGGTGCATGAAGTTGGGTTACAATTTTGGGGCCAATTTCAAATTTTTTTTTGAAAACTCATAACGCGAGCGCGTTATAACACGCTCGCGTTATGGCAATTTAAAAGCAAAAAAAAAGTGAAAGTGATTCATTTTTTGTCACTATTCTTCTGCTCTGCTTGAGGCCAAAAACCCTCATTTTCACGCTCGTGTTCTAGGAGAAGGGATTGAGGAAAAATATTCAACAACAGTTGCTATTTCTTTGCAAGGATGGTGCCATGATGACGAAGAGGTGGGAGAGGTAAGTATTGTTTGCTATTTGTTTTGAATTTCGTAGTTTTAGGTTGATTTTGTTAGTTTAAGGATATATTTGATATATAAATTTTAAATTTGTAGGAGATGCAAATGAACCCGCAAACCCACAAAATTGTCAACAAGAAGAGCAACCAAATCATGAACAAGAAAATCAACCTCAACAACAACCTCCTCCACCAATCCCTCAACACCCTCCTGACACTCAACAAAATTCAATGAGTGAGATTAAGAGCAACAAAAAACAAATTGAGGATTTTATTAGTATTTGAGTGATCCAAATGGTTCAACCACAGAAAGAATGACCCTCACAAATTCATTGAAAGACATGTTAAAAAATGTGGATTCAATTAGCAAACAAATAACTGGATGGCAAGATAGGAGGTAGGTGGCTAGGGCATATTATGTAGATAAACTATCATATAAACAAGTAAAGGATTTAAAAATTACAAAAGGTGATTTATGTTCATTATTCACTGACCCATGCACAAATCAAAATCTTACCCTCAATGCGAAGAGGTTTCCTATTCATCAGTGTCACCACAAGAGATTAGGAACCATTTTTATGATAGGTGGTACATGGTCTTTGATTACCGACTGTGCAACAATTGTGAAGTCCGCCAATATTTTCTTAAGAAACTATATAGTGAGTTCATATTGAAAAAAATTCCAAATTATTTTGATATGAGTGACTTCCAGGGGAGAGGTGGGGGGTTGGCTCAGGATAGGCCTAGTGCATAGCCAGATCCTATGCGGCAAGGGAGACAAGCTCTTGCTAGGCCACCTCATGAGCATGTTTTTATTCCTTCCATCGCAAAGGAGTGTGCTGATGTAGAGACATTACAGGTGATCAAAACTTTGACCCAAAGTTTCATCCACCATACTAGCCCTATTCTATAGTGTCATGCAGGGGAGTCTTCGAGTGGTGGCCTTCAAACCCATGTGTGTCAATCTTGCAGGGCGACTTGTTCAGATGACCCCACCGGCACTCAAGAGGCTATTGCAGAGGATCCGTATGCAGCTACAGAGATGGAGAGGGTGCCTGACATTTTGCATGATGCGTATGGAATTGATACTTGAGTAAAAGTTAGCATGTTCATTGAATTTAATTTATTAAATTTCAATTTTGAAATGCAAGATTAACTAATTTAGTTTTATGATTTTAATAAAATTGCAGGGTCGCAGTGTTGAGACTGGATACACCGGCCCTCCACCTACTTATTTCTATAATACACCTATCGATAGGGTATGTAACTAGTAAACAATTATAAATTTATTACATGTTAATAGCATTGTTTTACGAATGGTATTTTAATATGTGATTTTGGATGTTGAACAAGGTAATATTGGAGATTTCGAGGGAACACCTCCTAGTGCCAATGGATTTACTCAAACCTTCATGCAGGTAATAGAATAAAGAGTTTAACTAATGAATTGTACTTAATAGATTTGTGTAGTTTATATTCATATCGTTGGTTACATTGCATTGCACACTATTCAAACTCAAAGCATTACTTCACATTCCATAACTAATAACTAGATGTTGATAGATGAAAATTTTTTGACTTCAATATATAGTTTAGAAAGTCAACATAAGCAACTTGATGCAATTTCTTCACATGGAGGCATGTGCTTGTAAAGGTGCACTTGCACGACAAACTATGGATGCTTGGAAAAAATCAATGAAGCCATAATAGTAAGCAATTGAATAGACAAGGTAGTTAGTAGTTTCAAAAAATGCCTCGAAGAAATGCAGTCTCATGGAATGATGGAATTCCATTCCATGACCATGAGACCACATTTCTTTGAGGCATTTATTGAAAATGTTCACCACCTTTTCTATGATACCACATTTTTCATACATGTGCATCAAAGAATTTTATCAAACTACTCGTGCTTCCTTGCTGCTATGGCTAAAAGCCTAAAATAAGTGCTTTCCAACAAACTATGGATGCTTGGAAAAATATCTATCAAAGCATAATAGTAAGCAATAATTTACCATAGAGAAGGCAATGAACTTTTTGAAAAAATTCCTGAAAGAAAAGAATTCTTATGGTGATGGAATGCCATGATGTGCATTTGTTTGTAATGGCATTCCATCACCATGAGACCCCATTTCTTTTGAGGGATTTTTTCAAACAGTTCAAGTTGCCTTCTCTATGCCACCACATTTTTCGTACATGCCTATGAAAGCATTTAATCAAATGATTCAGCGGATTGCTGCTATGGGTAAAAGCCTAAAAACACATCCTTTTGAACAAGATATGGATAGGGAAAATAGTAAGCATGATAATCGAAAATATATAGTTTAATAAGTACTCAAAATTTTGTTCATTAGATCTCATACACTATAAGTCATGACGTGGATCGCAATTGTAACTTTTTTGTGATTAAATAATGTTTTGTTTTATTTTCAGATGTTGGTTGTGGAAACACCTCCAAATGTTATGAGGGAAATGGATATCGGTGTTTCATCCGCTATACAATCCTCGATGGCTCTAACAAGGGAGGTATGAGGCAAATCACTAAATTTCAATTTACATTCATTGTTATAGATGTTAGTGTAGACATCCAAATTTGATCACTCCCATATGATCAAATTTACCTCTCTATTCATCCATTCCATCAATATTAATGTATTTAATTAATATTACACTTCCCGCCTAAGGTTCTTAAAGTATTTAATTTAACACTTAAATGCTTTACATTGCATCCTTTCCTTCTCTGAATTAAATAAATACATCAATTTATTTAATTTAGTCATCTAATCTTTTTGAATAAAATCAATTTAAATTCTTCATTTTTCTCTCTCCTTGTCACATTCTCCATAGTCCCTTTCTAATCTGGATTAATTTAATTAATTCATGATTAAGATGTGCATCCTCTTAATTAGGGATTAATGTCACATCCTCCTACATTTGCCACTTGCTTCTAATCTCTCATTAATTACCCTAATCATGTATTTACACAACCTTAATCAAAGTCATTAGCCACTTTTAACACCCATTTTTAGTCAACCTTTTCATTTTCCTTTCTTGGCATTGACCCTCTTACCCATGTGAATTTTTAATTCACATTTATTCATCCTAGGTCTCTCTCCTCCCCATCTGAACTTTTAATTCACATTTTATCTTTTCAAGGCTTACCTTATCCCAATGGAACTTCTAGAACATTTGACTTGTCACCTCACTCACATGTGACAAATCCCCACCTTTTTGAAAACCCTTTCTTATCCACTAGATTCTCCTAAGAATGTGAATTTTTAATTCATATTTATTTCTCCAACCACTTTCTCTTTTCCCATGGAGATTTTTGAGGAATTCTAAAATTCCTCAAATATCACTTTCATCCTCACTTGGGGACAAGAAGTTCCTTTTTGAGGAAATCTTCTCACCCCCCAAGGTACTTGTTCTTCCTCCACATCATCTTACCCTTAGCCACTTCACATTCCACATGTTAAGATGTGAAGGCTTATGAGTCCTCAACTCACCATAGCCCTTCATCTTGGCCTTGTTGGATAAATCTCAACCATTGAATTCTCTAGAGAATTCAAATTTCTCTATAAATACCCCCTCCTCTAAGGCATTTACAACACTTAGTCATTTTGCACATACATGCTATTATTTTGAACACTCAACTCATAATCATCTTCTCTTACTTAGCCAAGCCATTTTAGCCATTTGCATTTGCATCCCACCATATAATCAATCTTGCATTTAGTCATATCAATAGCCATCCAAGGAGCACACAAGTACTCAAAATAGAGGGCCAACCAAGGATTTTCAGCTGCAAAGAGAAGGTATAATCATTTGCAATATTCTTTTATTTTATCTGTTTATATTAACATTTCCTTATGCTAATTGTTGAGGTATTCTTTTTGTTTTTAGATTACATTTTAGTTTATTTTCATCATTAGAATAGGTAAAACTCAAAGGTTCACATTTTTGGCATGCTCAGTGGGACCCACAAGTGGGTTCCTCTATTTTATGTTTGCTTTTTTTGAGATTGTTTGCAGGAACAGGTCACAGAGGGGAAACTACACCCTCTTGGTCACTGCAGAGGGGTGACTACGCCCTCTTGTATGCTGCAGAGGGGCAACTATGCCCTCTTGGTCACTGCAGAGGGGCGACTACACCTTCTTGTACATTGTAGAGGGGTGACTACGCCCTCCTGGTCACTGCAGAGGGGAAACTACACCCTCCTCCTGCTAGTGCAAAAGTTCAACTACACCCTTCTGTTTGCTGTAGAAGTTCAACTGTGCCCTCCAGTTGCCGCAAAAGTTTAACTACACCCTTCTGTTTGCTGCAAAAGTTTAACTATGCCCTGCTGCTGCTGCAGAAGTTCAACTACACCCTTCTATTTGCTGCAGAAGTTCAATTGTGCCCTCTTACTATTGCAGAAATTCAACTATGCCCTTCCATTTGCTGTAGAAGTTCAACTGCGCCCTCCTGCTATTGCAGAAGTTCAACTACGCCCTTTTGTTTGCTGCAGAAGTTCAACTATGCCCTTCTGCTACTACAAAAGTTCAACTACACCCTTTTGTTTCCTACAGAAGTTCAATTGCGCCCTACTATTTACTGTAGTGGGGTGGATATGCCCCAAAACAACACAGTTTGAAAGGTAAAACAACGATTTTAGCTTCGTTTTTGCTCCCATTTTTAGCTATTTTTAGATCTTAATCCCCTAACATTGTTTTTTGCAAAGATATTTGTGTTTTTTCTAAAATTTTGTAGCATACTCTTGTGTAATTGGTGAAGAAAGAAGGATAAAATAACTAACATTTGCTTGTAGGATCTTTTGTTTACAAAAATTTCCAAAGCTATCCTTGTTTTTCGTTAATCTAGGAACATAGTTTAATTAGGGGGGGTAATATCCATTGTTTGCTATGTCTATTTTTTTTGTGTTACCCAAAGGGGGCATTAGTTTGTTTTCACTTTCCCCTTGCACTTTGTGTGAGCCTGGGGAGTAGTTGGAAATGATTAGTGTCTTCTTTTTAGTGGGACATGCTTGGGGATTTCATCACCCCAAGGGACGATTCTAACCACATGTACCAACGAGATATACAAAGGGGGGAGAGCGAAAGTTGTACCTCAATCCAGTCGTGTCATAATTGGTGGAGCATCAAAGCTAGGGTGATACCTAGAGAGATGTGAATAGTTGGTCTGAGCCCTTCAATATCTTGTTGGGGTTCCTGACTCATGCTTGTGACAGGCTGGTGTTCACAGTTGTGCCTCACGTACCGAGAGTATATCGAGGACTCCCTAGATACCTTGTGCATCCTAGATTAAGAACTTTATTGGCCATACCTTTAATACTAATCATAGGATTGTGTTTGTTTGAAAGTGATTTTTTGTGAGAAACCAGTAATTTTTTTGACAAATTGGCCTTATTGTTGTCATTTTAAGTCCTTGCCATAGTTATTTTCATCAAAACCAAGTCCTTATTCATTGCAGAGGGGTGGATTTTCCCTCTTTTTCACTACAGAAGGGTGGATTTTCCCTCCTGTTCACTATAGTGGGGAAAATTTTCCCTTCTATTTACTGCAGTGGGGCAAATTTTCCCTCCTGAACAGTCAAAATTGCCTCATTTAGCCTCTAAACCATCGTTTAATCATTCCAAACCTCTGTTTTGTCATTCTAAACCTCCAAAACCCCCGTTTGATCATTCTAAACCTCCATTTTATCATTCCAAACCTCTATTTAGCCTCCAAAACTTTCGTTTAATCATCCTAATTCTCCATTAGTCATCCCAAGCATCCATACATTTATTTTCTCAATTTGCCCACTCATTTTGAATTTTTTGGTAACTCATTTGGAAAGCCTATATCATCACCTAGTGAACTTGATTCACCAAAATATTACCATTTGCATTGCCTAATCCATATCACATAAAAACCACTCATCATCAAATCACCTTAACATCGTGTTAAAATTTGTTACCCAAATTAACCTTAGTGCTTGAATTTGATTGTTATCCTTCACATCAATCATCAAATTTGACCCAAATCAATTCACTTCCATCTTGAGGTGAATTTGGTGTTGTAAGTTATCATCCTCGACCCAAATCAGTCCATTTCTATCTTGAGGTGGATTTGGTGCTGTGATCATCCACTTGATCAATCAATGCTCTAGGTCACTAAGGGTGATTTTCTAACTGGGTTTAGGACCCCTTACATCTTCAATCATTTTATTTTATTCCAATCACACCCATCCAATCACTCAATCTATTATATCTAATCATCTAATCATCCAATCAAACCAATCATACTTATCCAATTATCCAAACAATCCAATCTGATCTATCTCAACAATCCCATCCAATAAAAAGTCTGGCATCCTCCAATCAAAATCCGATTTCATCAAAATCCAATATCATCTGATCAAAATCCAATCTTAGCTCATCAAAATCCAATCAAAATCCAATATAGTTGAATTCAATAATCCAATCAGTTTCAAATTAAGTCCACCCACTCCCTTTATCCAATCAATCAATCTTCGTCAAATCAAACCAATCTTCATCAAGGAAATCTTTGTAATCTTCCCATACCCCATTTGCATGCCCATTCAAACTAGGTCACAAGCCAAGAAGAAAATGACACAACAACAGGGTCAAAATTCCCAAGTGAACATGTCTCAAGATCCTAATAAGAGTGCAAATCCTACTAATGAGACAAATGTCTCTCAGGATCCTAACAATGGAGTGAATATCCCCCAAGATCCTCATAACAACACTTCATCACACTTCAACACCAAAAATCAGAACAACTCTCCACATGGTGAAGAGAGTATGGCTAATCAACCCGAACTCACACTTGAGGAACATTTCAGTAATCCCGCCAATGTGCAAATGACTGATTGCCTGTTCGAAAAACATGGGGAAGAAATTTTGGCTCACCTAAATGAAAAAGGTGTCAAACCTCTATCAGGTGTCAACTTATCCAAATATAGCAGTTCCACATCTAACATACCCCAAGGTTCACAAAATGCACCAGATGGTTCATACATCCCCAATGTTCCTCTAGTAGAGGATTGACATCAACCTAAATTTGGAAACACCATTCTTTATCATGTTAACCATCCCCCACATGCCACAATCTCAGTCATGGGGGCTCCTCAAGTGTTTGATCCCAATAATCCTTTCACCTAGGACATGCTACAAAATGTTCCACAACCTTCGCCATTAATGCTAACAACACCACCCCTTTCGGGTCAACCTCCAGTCAACACTGGGGGCACCCCTTTTACCACATTTCCTCCACCTTTTGGGGCCACAAATCTACTGCCGCTTCCGTACACATCTCAACAGCCTCCCCAATCTAACCTACCACATCAATTACCTCCACAAGGTACATCCCAACCAAATGTTCATGTTGGTACCCACCAATCTCCTTTGCAGAACACCTCTACATTATCTCAGCTGCCTCATCAGCAACAACCACAACATAATCCTTTGATTTCTTCACAACAACCACCACACCAATCACAAGGTAATCCATCCCAGCCACTCACCCAGACCATATCCCCATTCCTCACATCCATGTTATGTCTGCAAGCTCAACCACAACACAACATCCCATCTCGGCACACGCAACAGTCGACATCACACCAGCAACCTCCTCAGCATTATTACTATCATAACCAACAAAAGTTCTAGAAAAATCCACTCTATGTGGCCTCCCAAAAGTCGCAACAGTCCCTCCAATACCAACAAACCAATCCGCAATATCACATTCAAGCTCCTCAACATTCAGTCACACATTCTTATCAAACAAATCCATACTATACCTCACAAGAAAAACCTCCATACCAACAAACACCCCTGACACATCAACAGGGAACACGATCCTCTCATTATCAAAATACTTATGCCCATCTTCAAACATTATCTCAATAAGATCCACAATCATCCTACCATCCCTATCCATCCAACCCACCTACCTTGATTGCAAAACCAGGCAACGTAAATCTATTGGAAATAAAAGCTGCTTTGAAAGATCTCCAAGCGGGGACTGGTAAACAATCCTTTAAATTTGAAGATGTATGTCCCTATCCGTTCGATCCATCCATCTCACTAATTCCCTTCCCAAAGCACTTTGAGATACCAAAGTTTGATAGATACAAGGGAAACAAAGATCCTAAGGCCCACTTGCAAGAGTTTTACTCCCAATGTCAGGAAGTTATGCACAATGACAACTACCTCTTACATTTTTTCCCACGGAGCCTAACATGAAATGCATTATAATGGTTCATGGGTCTAGAATGAGGGTCCATAAAATCCTTTGCGGATCTTTCAGATTTTTTTTTTCTTACTTCTCCTTCAATTTGGAAAAATACATTGATACTTTGGACCTTCTTAAGGAGAAGCAACGTGAAGGCGAAACCTTTGCTAGCTACCTTCAAAGGTGGTGAGCACTAGCAAGCCGAATGAAAACCCCTCTCAAAGAGAAAGACATGGCCATCCTCTTTGTGGAGAACTCATATCCCGACATGGCTCATAATTTTAGGTTGCACTGTGTTACCACATTCGTTGAAATAGTGGAAAAAGGACCCATCTTTGAACACACCCTTATTTCCAAAGGGCACATCAAGATACACAAACATGACAAAGAAAGGTCATTCAGTGATAAGTCAGGGTTTTGGAATAAGAACAAAAATGCTGTGAATGATGGTGTCACTGACACTAAACATGTCCAAGTGGCTGATACATCCTAGAGGAAAAAACTATCTATACCTAATGCCATATCCATGCCACAGGGGGATCTCGTCCTCCTCAACAGTCGAACTAGAATAGTCAAGGGAATGGAAAATGCCAATATACTCAATTAGGAGAACCCTTGAGCATTATCTTCAATAAGTTGTTACAGGTCAACTATCCAATCACATACCATGTCACCAAACCACTTGATGAATCCAAGCCCAAACTTGCCTGGTTTAGGGAAAATGAATATTGTGAATTCCATAAAATTAAAGGGCACACTTTGAATAAGTGTCAAGGTCTCAAAAACTATGTCCAAGATCTTATCGATCGAGGAGATATCAAAGTCGACACCAGTCAAGCTTCATCATCTAATGCTCAATTATAGACATACCAAAATGCCTTCCCTAACCATAATCAAGGCACAAGCACCTCCAACAGCAATCCCCAAGATAAGAACACAAATAATATAAGCTATAAAAATATACCCCTCAATTATGATGACATTTTCCATTACATTGAATAGGTAGAACCTCGTGTGTCTATGATACATGTTAAGGATAGAGATCCCCAATGTGTTGTTGCTACCCAATGGTCCCGCATTACTGTCCCTGCAGCCTCCACATCCGTCCAATCAAATCCTATAAACTCTCAATATAACATTCTTGATCACTTAGGAAAGACCCTTGCTCATATTTCAATCTTGGATTTGCTTAAGTCTTCTCCCGTACATTAGGAAATATTCAACAGAGCTTTACAAGAAACTCACATGCCTAATGACATCGATCCCACATGATTCCAGGATTTAGTAGGACACTTGGCTTTATGTTACTAGTTACACTTCAACTAGAATGACATGCCAAATATTGATGCCAATAAGAATAGTCCCTTACACATCGAAGTCTTGGTTGCCCGTCATAAAATAAAAAGGGTCTTGGTAGATAATGGATCTGCCCTCAATCTATGTACTATGAAGTTCATAAAATAGGTATGGTATACTCAAGTGGATTTGAATAATCAAATCATCATGATCAAGGCTTATGATAATGCAAAAAGAAATTCTGAAGGGATTATTAGTCTTCGTATTCAGGTTGGACCTGTAGTTCAGTATACTACTTGTCATGTCCTTGATCTGGACTTACCATATAATCTCCTCCTCGATCGCCCATGGTTCCATGCCATGCAAGCTGTCCCCTCCACGTACCATCAATGCCTACAAGAGATCACTATTTATGCCAACCCACAACCATTTGAATACTGTCACGCTCTAGAAGCATCATTTACCCATTTACATTATTGTCCTAGGGTCAAAATGGGGGAATCTCAATCATCATCCTCCAATCCATCATCCACCACGATGGCCATGCCATCTCCTACCACCAATTCCTCCATTACCAAAGTGTAGATCACTGACAAGGGGTTTGGTGAATATGAAATGCATATAGCTCTAAATGTGGAAACCATGCCACCATCACCACACATGTACAACCAACCTTCGTAGGCTACTCCAAAAGAGGACAAGACCATCACCTTTAGTGTTAAGAACATCCCCACCACCACTTTCTGGTCTCCTAATATAAAGATAGATGCACCAAAAGATGATATCAATCAGTGGGTATACTGCAAAGAGGCCCAACCAATTCCTCCTCTAAAGGAATATTTTCAGGAAGTATACCCTTGGTTAGCTAAGTTCGTAGAAAAGTATAACTACCAAGGTAGGGGCTTAGGTAAGGAAGAGTAGGGATGGTTGCAACCTATTGATGTATCAAAACTTCCATGGAATATAGGCGTCAGATTTGACAAAAATAAGAAAGGCTCCACAACATCATCCAATACCTCCAATACTGTTACTATGGACGATGGTCCCTTAGAAGACATACCTGAGGAAGAATCCATCATACATGCATACGATGATGTTGATAACATAGACCTATCATCCATGTTTGACTACCTGTTCGTCTATACCATTAGCCTATCCCTTCACCATCTTGAACTTATTGATTGAGACCTATGTGATAGCGCACCTATCAATGTCTCCTTGGATACATAGGTCAACCTCATGGGATTGGGGGAGGATGAACCCTCTAATCGCAAAAATAAAAACAAGAAAAATAAAAGTGGTCATCTAGTGAAAACCTCCCTGAGGCATTTCCTGACCTAGAAAAAGTAAAAATAAACGACGCATCTAATAGTGAAAACCTCGAAGAGGCACTAGAGGATGAAGACATTCATCTTCCCCTTGTGAGAACTCAATTATCCACACGGTTAGCCATCCTAATTGAAGAAACTCAAGAAGTTAACCTGGGTACTGCTGAAAGCCCTAAGATCACCTATGTAGCCAAATCACTATCAGAGCAAGAATATTCAATCATTGTTCAGCTACTCAAAGATGGTATCATTAACTTTGCTTGGTCATACTCTGATATGCAAGGCCTAGACCTTGCTTTAGTATTTCATCATCTGGATGTTCTCCTAGATGCCAAGCCTGTCAAATAGAAGCTCCAAAAAATGCATCCACAGGTAGCATTATTAGTCAAGAAATAATTGGAGAAATTACTAGATGTCGACTTTATCAGACCCATTGACTACTCTGATTGGATCTCCAACATAGTTCTTGTTGCTAAACCAAACAAAGACATTCAAATTTGTATAGACTTCCGAGATCTTAACAAAGCCTATCTGAAAGATGACTTCCTGTTGCCCAATATTGACATGTTGGTTGACCTTACTACATGACATGAGATGTTGTCCCTTATGGATGGTTTCTCTAGTTACAATCAGATCCAAATTGCACCTGAAGACCAACACAAGATTGCTTTCACAACACCTAGGGGTACTTTTTGCTACAATGTTATGCCCTTTGGTCTCAAGAATGTGGGGGAAACATATCAAATGGAAATGACTGTCATCTTCCATGACCCCATCCATATTATCATGGAAGATTATGTTGACGAATTGCTAGGAAAATCCAAAACTAGAGCAGAGTACCCTGCCATCTTGAAAAAGATCTTCGGGCAGTTAGAACAATACAAGCTATGAACTAAATCCAAAAAAGTGTGTCTTTGGTGTTACATCAAGGAAATTGTTGGGTTTCATAGTCTCTCAAAGAGGCATTGAGGTTGATCCTGCCAAGGTGAAAGCTATTCTGGATATGCCACCCCCGTGCAATCTAAAACAATTAAAAAGTCTCCAAGGAAAGCTGCAATCCATCCATCGGTTCATAGCCCAACTTGTAGATAAGTGTCAGTCATTTACCCATCTTCTGAAAAAAGACTCCACCTTCAGATGGAACCAACAGTGTCAGATAGGTTTCGATAAGATCAAGGAATATTTGGCTCATCCACCGATCTTAATGCCACTAATTCCAAGGAAACCCCTCTTGCTTTACATCTCTACCACTGCAGTTGCACTAGGGGCATTATTGGCACAACACGATGAGTCCTCAAAAGAAAGAGCAATCTACTACATTAGTTGAACATTGGTTGGATATGAATTAAATTATTCACCCATGGAGAAAGCCTACCTTGTAGTGGTCTTCAGTACACAAAAACTCTAACATTACATGCTCAACCATTCGGTCAAATTAATTGAAAAAATTTGATTCACTAAAGTATATGTTATCCAAAACGGCTTTAACTGGTTGCATGGCTAAGTGGGTCATGCTCCTAAGTGAATTTGACATAGAGTACGTGGATCGCAAAGCCATAAAGGGACAAGTCATAGCTGATCAATTGGTTGAGGCACCACTAGTAGATGCTTACCCTCTAGTCACTGAATTTCCAGATGAAGAAGTTTTCACAATTACAAAAGCACCTACTTGGATATTGTATTTTGATGGCTTATATACTAATAATGGATCAGGCGCAGGAATTCTGCTGGTTACCCCTAAAGGTGACTACATTCCAAAATCATTCAGGATAGCATTCCCGTGTACCAACAACATAGCTAAGTATGAAGCGCTCCTCATAGGCCTCTGAATTGCAAAGCAGTGGCACATAACTCACTTGAGAGTCTTTGGTGATTCATTGTTGGTCATTAAACAAGTTAATGATGAATTCCTAACAAAAGATGATAAATTGTTACCCTATAAACGCATGGTGGATGACTTCAAGAAATATTTCACCTTCATACAATTTGACCAAATTCCTAGGATACAGAACAAAGCAGTTGATGCAATGGCTACTATTGGCTCCCTAATTGACATGCCTAAAGATTGAACAGAATGTGAGTTCCTTGTGGAACAACTTTTAATCCTAGCATATGATACCCTGAAGATCGACATGGTGTGTGAAATTGTAGGTCCCGCTTCCCCATGGTACCAAGACATATACACTTATCTTCATGAGATCGAAGCCCATACTGCACTAATGGAGGTACATAGTGGTGTTTGTGGGGCCCATTCAAATGGTATGGATTTGGCCAAAAGGATTCTCTGAGCTAGATATTATTGGCCTACATTAGAACATGATTCTTGTGAATTCGTGAAGAAATTCCTTCCCTTCCAACAACATGTAGATTTGATTCAGGCTCAGGCACATGATCTTCAACCCTTCGTAGCACCATGGCCCTTCTCTCAATGGGGTTTTGATTTGATTGGAAAGATTTACCCACCATCTTTCGACGACCATACATTCATAATTACTGCCACTGAGTACTTCACCAAATGGGTGGAAGCAATGCCACTCTCACAAATCACCGATACTCAGATTTCAAATTTCATCCTTTACCATATTCTTTGTAGATATGGTATTCCATCCACCATCCTATTCGATAATGGAAAACCTTTTAAAAATCAAGCCATGAAACATCTCTATGACACCTTTCATATCCAACATCATTGGTCAACACCTTATTACCCCCAGGGTAATGGTCGGGCAGAAGCAACCAACAAGACCCTTATCCGCATACTCAAAAAGGTTGTCAATAACACTGGACAAGATTGGCACCTCCATATTCATCCTGCTCTCTAGGCGTATCACACTTCCATCCGTACCCCTATAGGTACCACTTCTTATTCTTTAGTGTATGGTGCCAAAGCCATATTTCCAATTAAAGTTGAGCTCCCATCACTAAGGGTTTCTCTGAAGAACCTTATCAGCGAGGAGGATGCTCATGTCACATGACTTGCACAGCTGGAGTTACTTGATGAAAGATGAATCAAAGCCTATGATCATTTGCAAGCTTACCAAAACCATCTAAAGCATAAATACAACAAGAAGGTTCATCGTTGATAGTTCTAGATTGGTGATCTTGTTCTTAAAGAGAACCATCATACTTAGTAGGACCATGATAAGAAAGAAAAATTTGAAACAAACTGGTTGGGTCCTTATATCATAACTGCTAATTATGGATCTGGGGCATACAAAATTTATTCTCTTAAAGGAGAACCCCTCGAAGAACCTATCAACATCATGTATCTAAAGAGGTTCTACACCTAAATCTGCTTGGTAACCCTACCTGCAAAAATACAAAAAAAATCAAAAAAATCAAAAAAATCAAAAAATTAGTAAAGAGAAATAAAATCATCCTATGGTGAAAACCACCTTTGGTGGTGCCTTGGATAAGTATGGGTGGTGAAAACCTATTCATAGGTGCCATTTGTAGAGGGCGTAATCATTATCTACCTCGCGTCTTAGTTATTCTATGCTTTCATTCGCCCTATCATCCTCACCCATCCCATCCTCAGCCGCTTGGTATATATCTTGGTTGAGTATTGGACGATCCACAATTAGCTATCTGTCATCCTAAAATTTTATCCCAATCTGAGCTTATGTTATTTTAACGGTCACATTGTGTCACCATCTAGGAACATCCATCATATCGGTCTCACCTAGTTTCTATCTTGTCTTGTCGGTCTTTTTAGTTTTAGTTGAACTACATTGGCCTTGTGCTTTCATGTAGGAAAGGTTGATCATTTGATCCTCCCCCAGGGAATTCATGTGTCATGTCTTACGTCATTCTTCATCGATCACCATTGTCTTCTTTCCGCTTTATCGATAGTCTTTTCAAGAACTACGAGGGCTCTGCGCTTTCACGTAGGCAAGGCTAATCTTTGATCGCCCCCCGAGCCCCTAGGTCTATAGGATGTGTCAGTCTTCTCTCTTGTGACTTGTCTCTCTTGTATTGTGTCATCAAGCTATGCCCTTATCTAGCTCATTATTAACAAATGAGATCCGCTAGTATCAACAAATCCAATCGGTTCCATGTATCCTGTGTCATATTGATCTTTCAGTTTAGTATCCATCATCGGTCTCAACAAGATGCATCCTTCCTAACAAAGCTCATCAATCCCATCCCTCCCCTTGATCCTATGGAAAAGGATGTTTGAAATTTGATTGCGATATTTTGATACTTTTGGTTTTTGTTTATCATTTGAGCTCCCTATTACAATTAGTTAAGATCGCCATAATCTATCATGTTATGGTGTGTTTTGGCTTATTCACATAAGGAAATATCTTGATCTTTAATTGTTGTTGTCCGCTGGATTGTACCACGTAGTACCCACCAAGATGCCTGTGATCTTGTGTTATGTTGGGACATCCCTTTGTGCTTGTGGTTATCCCAATGCCTGGCCCAACCAAAGTTTTCACTACTTTGGGGTGTTGGGATAGCCTTCTTGTTTGTGTGTTTGTTCCATGCATTAGATGCTAACTCACCTTGGTTTCCTATACCCTGGCACCTGGTGTCTTATGCTATAGAAAAAATCAATTCTTTGAAGATGGAAAATCATATTAGGATTGCATTTAACCTATGATTTTGATTGTGCAAATACTTTACCCCGCTCTCTCCCATTCTTCTCAGGATACTAAAAGTTATTGATAGGTGCCAAATTACACCTGTTCTCCACAGTCACTACACATACATCTTTCCCCCTTTTTTATCATGTCAGTCCTTATTGATGCTTATGAAAATGTGTTATTATTTTTCATGATTTACTATTTGCATTATTAATTCATTACAACTTTAACTCCATTACACGTGCATTATCATCCACACATATTAGGTTCATTCTACTATTCATACATACATCGACATCTGCATCACATGTTAGAATCACACATACATCACCACTTGCATCACAAAGTGTTAGATTTATAATATGTCACATCCTGAATGAATAAACATATACATACATATCAATAAATCAAATAATCATACATACATAAAGTATCCACATATGCCATGCATAAATACACATACACGTCAACAAATAAAATACACATCCATACATAAATCATAAATATATACATTCATGTCAACAAATCAAATAAGCATCCATACATAAACATCCACATAAACCATCATAGATAAAAGATATGCATGTATCAAGTCATCCTCTCACCGCATGAGCGTGGTGTCAATAAGGGTTGATATGTATACCATATATATATCATAATCCAAAAGTCCATCACATAATCATGTCTATCAATGGAATCAAAATATATGCCCATCATATACAAAATCATAAAATGAAATATCAGTACAAAGCTCTAAAAATAACTGCTCACTCTGACCTATCCATCCACCCTGCACTTGTCAAAAAATCAATACCCTGTCATCTGCCGAATGAGCTACCCACATTTGATATTTGAGGTGAATCAGGTACTGATCTCCTGCTTGGAAAAAAACCCTATGACTCACTAAAACCTCGGGTCCGTGTCCCCAGCATCTGGGATGGCGTTGACATCTGTGGTGTCTGTCAAACATACTAGAACATCTGTTGTGTTGGGTCTGGAACTGCATGATAATACGTGGCCATCCAAAATCCTACCTCCCTCACATTCTCCTCTCACTCAACAACCTAGACCCAAGAGGAATTTTGCTCATGATGATACCTATCCCGATCTCTAGTGATCACTCTCCTCTCTTGTTCCTAGGCCTAGTCATAACTGCGCCATCTCTACCTAAACCCGATATCTCATCTCCTTGGAAGCCACTACCCTAGTCACTATTGCATCCCTCTCCCCTTGTAACCCCTGTATGTCTACCTCTATCACATCACCAACCCGTATTGACTGCAACTGAGCCACTGCTGCGTCCCGCTCTCCCTGTAGCATCTACATCCAAATCTTTGCAACATCTCTCTCCCTCTGTGTGGCTTGTGACCGAACCATCACTGCATCCCTATCCCTCTGTAGCTCCTGTGCTCTCAAATTTGAGGCATCTCGCTCTCTTTGTAGTAATGATACCTCTGACACTACCTCCTCTCTTCTCCTCTACAGAGACTATACCCGTGCCTCTATCAACTCTCTCTCACTTTGCAAAATGTAAACTCGTGCCTGTGCCTCATCCCTCTCTGCCTCCATAGCCTGCACCTGTGCCTGCGCTACATCTCTCTCTACCTGCATAATACGAGCCTGCTCCCTCGCCTCACCCTCTCTCTTCTGCATCAACTCCATATCTCCAACTATCTGCTCTAAACAATGCACTCTATCATGTAGTTCATCTTGCTCCCATTGGAGATCATCTATCTACTGCCCAATGTCTATTGAGCCTTGATCTATCATCCCCTCTGGCTCCTCCCTGGCCTGTAATATAAAAACCTTTTCCTGTAGTCTTTGACGGTCCCAACTAATAGTAGCCAACTCATCTCGTATGCCCTGTATGTCAGCCTGTAGTCCATATCTCTCCCTCTCCATTGCCTCTACTTGTGTGGATAGGAGGTCAACCAGAAATCTATAATCTCTTTGACCTACTATAGGTACCCTTGATAGCTCGATCCTGAGTCTGATCACTTCCGCTTGAACTACACTAAGCCTCTTCGCAGTGTCTCTTGGCTGAGCAGTAGGATCCTCTAATGCCACACAAGGAACCACCGCCAATGGCTCTGCATCAAAAATATCCATATCTGGAACATCTCCATCTATCTCCATAGCATCATCACCCCCTCTTCACTCCTGCTTCTGCTCAGTCTCATGGTCCTCCACAGTGGGGTAGACCTAAACTCTCCACTGTTGACCATGCCTCCCCACTCTCATCAGTCTCCTCAGCTCTCCTACAACCCTCACCTCCCTCTCCAGCTCCTCATCCTCACTCACCCTATCTTTGCCACAGAAGGCCCTTGCTCTGCCATGCTTTGGACCCTCGTCTATTATCTCCTACTCACCATCCTCTCTGACTGACCCTTGGCCTAAATCTCCTCATGGGATCCATCCTACTATCCACCCCCTCCCATCTCCTCCTGCTTAGCCTACACCAACACTCTCCATCGCCGTACCCTACCTCCTATGTCTGTTTGCTGAACAACTCTACCCTCCACCACACATATCATCTCCACCTCTGACTCATCCTATCCTACTACATGTAGTTTTGGACCTATCCCACCCTCCTGTTGTACTGCATCTCTCCCACCGATGGGTCCTGCTACATCCACCTCTGCCCTATCCCTCATCCTTCTCCTCCTCTCTGGCTGTCCTACCACCTCAACCTCATCTTCTCATTTTCCCTACTGACCAACACCCTCTGCATCATCTTGCTATCCTACCACCCTCATCTCTGCTCCCCTCCATGCTTGTCTCCTCCTATCTCCACCTTCCCTCACCCCTTGGTGCTCATCCATTGATTTGAATCCTATGGCTCCTATAATAGGCACTATCGATGTAATCCTCTCCCATCAGTGGTTGCAGCACCATTGGTCATATCGTATCATCACTCTTGCATCCTCCACCCCAAAAAATCTCCCTAGGTAGGGCACTTGCATGGTCACCACCCACAACACTCTGGCATCCCTCGATCTCAAAGTAGGTCTCCATGGTCGCTCTTTGGTGAGTCAACGAAACCTGATGGGTGCCTCTAGAATAGCCTGTACCAGCACAAACTTCCGCAACACTCTATCTGGTTGATGCATCTCCAATATGCGCAACTGACTCCCAATCAAGATGCACTAGCTCATAAAGTAGCCCTTTTATCTATCCTCCTCCCCCCTCCATCCCCTGAACTGTCTATACATATACGAATTCTATAATATGTCTCTCTCCTGCAGGCCATCTATCGCTCTCCTCCACGCATCAGTATGCCCTTGCATCTCATACTGCAAAGTCCAACCCCTCACCTCCTCATACCCCCAAGCCATAGGCTCCCTATCATCCTCTTCTCCCTCCCTAACCACTATGGGTCTCATCACCATAATGTGCTCCCATGCCCACACCTGTAGTAGGGTCATGTGTGTCAAACTCACTGATCTCCGGTAGCAGATCATATGCACATCCATGTACAACTGCGCTAATACAGAGGTACCCTACAAGATTTGTCCCTCACACCACTTGACAATATGTCAAATCACCTCCATGTACCGTAGACTACAAAATTTCCTGCTACGATCCAGTAAAAATATCCCACTAATCAGTCCACACAAAAATAATGGTAGGGGTGGTACCCTCACTAACAAACATTTATCTAGGTCCAACTGCCCACTCTGTATGGGCAGATCCTCATCTCTAAATAACATTGAAATGGTATGATCTAACTCTTCCCCTCTTGATACCACATCACTCACTAATAGCCCCACTATCAGTAGCTTCAAGATGTGCCATACATCCTCCAGTGTAACCACCATCTCCCCCATCAGAAGATGAAATGTTGATGTCTTTGAACTCCATCTCTCTATCAATGTTGTCAGCATCGCTCAATGTGCCCTCATCATTAGAACCTGTAAAAAGTGCAAATAACCCCGCATGATCTACTCTAGTCATGGTCGCTATGGTCATTGTCAGTACCTTCGACCGTCACTCATGTGTCTATAATCGCTCAAAACTCTGCATCCATATTACTCGATTGTTAGTACACCTTATTCTCGACCCCGAGACATCGCTTGTTTTCCTCTTTTCCTTTGTTTTGTTTTTCTCTCTTCTTCCTCCTACTTTTCCCTAGTTGGAGCAGACTTGTCCTCCTAGCCATGGTTGATATGCTCCCGCACCAGGGTAGATGCGCCTAGACCCAGGGCGGACCTACCCCCATGTTGGGGTGGATGCGCCCCTACATCGAGGTGGATGCACCCCCGTGCCGGGGTAGACTTGTCTCGGTCCAGGGCGGATGCGCCCCTGCACCGGGGCAGACCAGTCTCACACCAGGGTGGATACGCCCCTGTGCTGGAGTGGATGTGCCACTACACCAGGGCATATGCACCCTTGTGCCGGGACAAACCTATCCCGGTTTGGGGCAGATGCGCCCCCACACAGGGGAAAATACGCCCACTCACCAAGGTGGATGCGCCCTGAGCCGAGGTGTCTGTGCCCCAACACCGGGGTGGATATGCCTCGATCTGGGGTGAAAATGCCCCTACTTTAGGGTAGATATGCCCCCGCATTGGGGCAGATGTGCCCTGAGCCGGGGCATCTGCACCCCAACTCCGGGGTTAAGTTGCCCACGCTTTGGGGCAGATACGACCCCGCGCCGGGGTAGATCCGCCCCAAGCCGGGGCGGATGTGCCCCAGTGTGGGGTGGACCTACCCTAGTTTGGGGCAGATTCGCCCCTCTCGGAACCATGCTAGCCCCTCTCCCCTTTAAAATGTCATCTTTTCCCTACCCATCTGCAAAAAACTAAATCTACCCATTTTTATATTCTATCCCATGAACAAAACCCATGTTTTATATTTTATCTAAACATTCAAAAACATGCTATCAATATTTAAAATACAAAAGAGGATTTTTGTTACTAACCTAGTGAGATACCACATAGTGGGTGTGGAACCTCCACACCTCGTCCGCTCAGTGAATGATATTAGAGTCGTAATCCTGTGGCATCTTTTCTCTTTCCCTTCTTCCCCTCATCTCCTCTTCTCTCAACTGCTACAGTGACAATGTGACAAGGTAATTTCTAAAATTACCTTTTAACCCCTTTCCCCTCTTTTTTTCCTTTTAAAATAAAAGGTATGTTTACCTTTTATTTAACTTTTTTCTCCTCCAACTAATTCCCTACTTTCCTGGGGCCGCCATTTGCAAACCGTGCATCCAATCGACTCCGTTCAAAATTCAAAGTTGCTTAGTTTTTTGAACTCTATCCAATGGTGTATTCTATTTCTTCCTATAAAGAATTCATTTGGGGCCCCTTTTCTTCCCCAACCACCCTCTCGAGGGGGCATACCCTACCATTTTCCCTCCATCCCTTCGTGGCAGTCACTAGGGCATCTCCCTCTTTTTCCCCTCCACTTGGGTAGCTCATTCAACCTCTTTCATGCTAGGGCATCAAGCCTTATCACTTCCTTCACTATCAACATTTTATTTTTCTTTGAAAGGGCATGTGCAGGATCATGATATGCCAAAAAGTGGCAATGGAGAAAAAATTACGTGTTTCATCAACTCAAAAACGCGAAAATGCCGAGTTGACTTTATGTGGCCTGGGTGTCAGTACACACTACCGAAGCAAAGCCCAAACCTAGATTTCCAAATCGGATATCTGATTTGTGACACACATATATTTCCATATCGGCCCGATTAAAACTCGATCTCATTTCACATTTGCTTAATCACGACAGACGCACAGTGAAAAGTTAATTCCGCAAATCAAATATTCGATTTGGTGCAAATCCATCTTCAAAAGGTTAGATTCTTGATTTTTGTTTGCTCTAATCAAATTTTCAATTAGATTTGTGTAATTTTAGTTGATTTATTTCAAAATAGGGTTTTTGATAGTTTTTTAATGAAAAAATTGAGTTTAGTTTGGATTTTGATGAAAATTGAATGTTTGTAATGGATTTTGATTTAAAAATAGTTTTTTTTTTATGTATTTGGATTAAAAATTAGAGAATTTTATAGATTTTTGTTAAAAACTAGGGTTTTTGTTGGATTTTTTTAAAAACTAGGGTATTTTTATAATATTTTTATTTATATTGTCTAATTTTAATTAGATTATTTTGTTTTTAACTTTAATCAGGCATTATGGCTGCTTGACAATGAAAATGCACAAATGCCAAATGCTCCACCACCTCCACAACCATCAATTGAAGAATTAATTTGTGAAAAATTGCAACAATTAAGGGGCATTTTAAAGTTTATACGAGAGTCCCTCGATTATCTGAGATGTCAAACACAATGAAAGAAATAATTAAAAACATAGAAACCCTCTCCTCGCAACATAATGCCTTTCATTCGTGGTGAGAAGACATGAGAGAATATTATGCATGTGGATTGTCCTATGATGATCTAAAAGATTTCGGAATAACCAAAGCCCAAATAGCCTCTTTATTTGTTAACCCCCGCACTAGTTTTTAGTTAAAACAAAACTTTCTACAAAATGGTGCACTCATAGAGACATTGTAGAAAACTTTTGGGATCGTTGGTGTATGGTTTTTTTGAAACCACCGAACAACAATTGTGATATACCATTTTACTTTATAAAAAAATTATATGCTGAGTTTGTGTTAGGGCATCATGTCAATTACTTTGACATTAAACCCTTCTAGGGATTTGGTGGAGGTATGCCCCAGATAGACCAGGGCAGTTAGAGTAATACCTCACCCATATGTTCCCCCTCCTCCCCTTCCTCCCCACCTTCAGTATACCATCCAAATATTATGCAGGATGCGGCCACACAGACTATCCACACTATTCACTCTTTGAGTGGTCTTTTGGTTTCACATGCTTCTGTAGTAGCTCAGCCATATTCTGGTGATGTTGGTGATGGCTCGAGTGCTACTGATCATCCTCGTAGGTCCACATATTTGTGTACCACATACTTGCTCCATGTGCCACTAGATATGCTTGGGTCCCTTGTACAGACTGTCGAGCATCCCTTAGACACTTCCGATTATGACTTCCATGATGTGGACATTATAGATCAGATGCAGGGGAGTGGAGCACACCGTATAGAGTCCTCTCTTGCTAGAGAGGGGGACATTGGAATAGTGACACAGGTAAAATTTAAGTTGTGAATTCATAACTTGCATTTTTTTTTAAATGAATATTAATAAGAGATAGTATAATGTACTAATATTTATTTACATGGTCTATTTAACAGTTGATGTCTAAGGAGGAGCTGACACATGTGACAGATAGCACCCTGAGGGCCATTTCATTTGGCCTCGACACACACACACAGTATATATTTTTGTGCTCACTCATTTACATTTATTTATTATATACTTTCTTGTCATTTGAATTGTCATTAATGAAATTATATAATAACTTATATGTTTATCTTATTTTCCTCTTGTAGGAAATACCTTGTGCGAGCGAGGTGCGGCCTTGTCCAAATTATGGAAGTGCCACATTGGATAAGGGGAAGGTAATTGAACTTAAATTTGATTGAATTAAGAATTTTAAGATCTTATATTGATTATACATACATCGACATAGATTGGTAGTTTCATATGTACTTGTCATTTTTATGTGCAGGGAATTATGAGCTATATGTCCTTGTTGACAAGTGACACAACGCCCAAAGTAGATACGTATTGGAACACTTGAAGGAGTAGGTGTTGAAGCACCTCAAGGAGGAGGTGTCGAAACACCTAAAGGAGATAAAGAAAAAGATCAACCTAAAGAAGTATGTGTTCATTTTATTTTGTGTTTGGTATTTATATGTTCCTATTACTAACAATTGTAAGCTAACTTGGATCACTTTTATGTTTTGTTCACCTATATAGATTGAAATTACAAAAGATGGTTTGGCGGTTCTTTGAGAGGGTATATTCTAGATTCCTAACCCTTTGAAGAGACGGATATTTCGTAATCAAGATTACAATTTTAGAGTTCAATTATAATTTAATGTATATTGATTTTGATGTTAATTATTCAATTTTAAATTATATATATAACTAATCTCAATTGTGGTTTAATTTTTCTTATGCACTACCTTCAGGGTAACAAGTGCTTCAAAGAGGCTCCATTTTGATGATCCACCAGTAGTTTAGGATGAGATAGACATTTTGGCATGTAAATATTGAATAGATACCGAGATGGCATATGCCACATATTGTAAAATTTTGTTTGAGTTGGCATTGATGCCATTTTTGTATATGGACATACACTTGATTATTGGATAATTTGATATATAGAAGTTGAAAATCAAAATTTAATTGCCTCCTCATATGCATAATTAAACTCTTTGAAATTTTAATCAAGTGAGCAATGGTTAAATATCTTGATGTACAATAGCATAAAAAGAATGGTTATATTATGTAGTTATTCATATTGCTGATTACATTGCATTGCACATCTTTCAAACTCAAAGCATTTCCATTGCATAGCAATAACTAGATGCCGAGTAGATGAAAAAAATTTCAATTACAATATAGTTTTTGCTAAAGCCAACTGGCAAGGAAAAGTAATTACTTCAATACATTACAACTAATAATTAAAAATTTATTCATATTATTGATTACATTGCATTGCACATCTTTCAAACTCAAAGCATTATCAACATTGAATAAGTAACAAACTAGATGCTAATAGATAAAGATTTCACCATGTGCCTCTGCCCCCTCATTCCACACACTATGCAACCATTTACTTCATGTGTAGGGGCTCTAACAATGGAAAAAAAAACATGTAAAATTATATATATATATATATATATATATATATATATATATATATATATATATATATATATATATATATATATATATATATATATATATATATATATATATATAAAATTTAGAAGTATGAATTAGTACTAATATTAATGTATCACTATTGATACTTTGAAGTAGAGATTTGAATCAAAGATCATTCTTCAAGAAGCCCAAACTACTGTGTATTGGATCAACTCTTCGCATCATGCACGAGGAGCCCCGCTTAAGACCATACAAGGCCTTCTTCAGCTTACACACATGTGACTCCTTCCCATGAGCCTCAAAACCATCAGGTTGCTCGACGTAAACTTCTTCCTCAATCACACCATTGAGAAAAGTTTTCTTCACATCCATTTGATGAATCTTCCATCCTCTTGATGTAGCAAGGGCAATGATAGTTCTGACAGAAGTGTAATGAGCAAAAGGAGCAAATGTTTCTTCATAATCAACTCCCTCTTTCTGAGAAAACCACTGTCGATCAGCCAAGTGTTGGTGTCAGTGGGTACATTACTTGACAATGTTGAGCAAAATAAATATTCATTCTTCTATGGAGAAACATCATCTACATCTGCAACGGAGGCTTGATGCTTAGGTCTATCTGAACAATGTTTGGAAAAGTGACCAAACTTATCACACTTAAAGCATTGAATTTTTTCAATTCACAATGAAGGTCTGGACAATGAAGCTCTTTTATTTGGGTTGCAGATCAAACAAACTAAAAAAGGAGACAAGGGGTCAGAATTTCTAATCTACTTCCTAAGAATTCAAGAGATGGTATTGACTTGGTGAAACGAAACCAAACTTTGTTTTGCCACACAGGAATCGCGCCAACTATGCAAAGCCATTGCAATCTTCAAGGAAATGTGCTTATGGTTTTCATATCATGAATAAATACCTTCCAATCAAACAATATTTATCCAGACAGAAGTTGAGAATCCACAGAGTAAGCTCAGGCTAACTTTAGGCAAATTTTATTCCAAGTGTAATCTGTAGACACCGAAATTTGGTCTAAGCCTACGACTTCAATATTCTTCATAATTCGTATTCTTCACGGTCATGATTAACTAATGTCAATTATTTAATTAATTCATCTTAACATTAATTCTTCTATTAATTAAATAATCTTAATTATTTAATTAATTCACACTTTTCTTTATTTTATCTGATTAATTAAATAAACACTTTTTATTTAATTATGTTACTAATTAACCTTATCCGTCTTGTCAAATTAAATAAATTCTTATTTAATTTATTCTTGATCATATTTAAACTATAATTAAATAAATTCTTTATTTATTTAATTATTCATTTAAATCCCTTCATCACTTAATTAAATAAATATTATTTATTTAATTATTCTTCAAATATTGAGTCTTGAATTAAATGAATTATTTAATTCATTAATTTACTCTTTATCATACTTCAACTATAATTAAATAAATTTTATTGATGATTTATTCTTTAAATCCCTTTAATTAAATAAAGATATTTATTTAATTATTCTTCTTCAAATATCAAATCTTGAATTAAAATGAATTATTTAATTCATTAATTCTATTTTAACGCATTCCTCCATATTTAGATAATTGTGTGAGTTATCTAAGTATTCACTTTTACCGACCTCACATCTATTTTAATCGCTTCTGCTAACTCTTCATTTTGATGTCCAGTGGTTGTCTCCAGTAATCTCTTCATCGCATCATCATTCAATCGCCCAGTTTTAACTCAATTAAGGTATATGCGTATTTAATAAATGATTTTATTTTAATTTAATTAAATACAGCGTGATTCGAATAAAGAGCGATGATGGTTCGTCTTCATCTTTGCTCGTTATATTTCTTGGCGCTTGAATGTTTAACTCAAGATTAAATCACGGACAATCTTTAATTCTATTTCTAGTTTATATCACCTATGTCACATCACAATTTATCGAATGCATGGCCCAATCAATATCTCAATCCATCCTGATCTTTCGATCTTTACCGTCGCTCAAATAATCAATTTTCTATAAATTGATTTATTGGTTCTTTTCATTCCAACCTCTCGCTAAATCTTACACCTCTTGATACACCTTTATTTTCTGAATCTTGATATTTTGCTAATATTTATCTTAGGTCATACTTGCAATCTAATTCTACTTCTGTAACTTAGGGGAAATTATACTACACAAGCAAAATGGAGAAGCAAGCACTGAGATGAATCATGGAAATATGTCTCCAAATTGGTATATTTGTTCTGCCGTTTTACATTTCGACTCTCTGCCTTTGTTGCTTAACATTGATTGCATTCTAGATTTAATATTGCATTTCCTGCAGTTTGCTTCTAATCTTCTTCGTTGTCTTGTGCATTTTCTATGGCGCTACATAATCCAATTCTAATCTATCTCCAATCTATGGTGGAAAAGTTATGCAACCATGCACACTATTTGACAATAAAAGTGGTTCAAATCAAATCATGCATAAGAGCTTTTATTATTAGAAATAGTCTATCACAACAATTCTATACACTGTCTCCACCCTTTACAAATGAGGGGCGAGCTCAATTTCACTTTAAGGCTGGCATACTTCCTCTTTTCTCTTGCCATTTCAGACTTAACATGCTGAGCAAACTTCACTCATTCACTTTCCATGTTCATATTCTTCTAAGTGCGGACACTCATTATCCTCTTGAAGCGGATTTGGCAAGATTCCATCTTTTATGCCATGTCACTCTTTGGTAAAGGTGGACCTTGTCAAGTTTCATGGCCAAGACATGTGGCAGACTTCAATCATGTTTGACACATCCCTTTCTTAACATGGGTGGGCTTTGCTGAGTGTTTGTGCCAAGAAACAAGGGTGGACTTTCCTTTATGTATTGCTAGTGGACTTTGCTATATTGTATGCCACTTTTGTATGGCTGGGTGGGCTTAGTCTTAGCAAGTTCCATGTTTTACTCTTGAAGCAGACTCTACTCTCCTCTTTGCTAGAGGACTTCCTTCTCTCTTTTCCAAGCTCTGTCATGTGTTGGAATGGCTGGAAGAGATCGATGAAGCTGCTAACATCAACAAAATTGTGGTAGCTTTATATACAGAGTCTATTGATGCCAGGGTTCAATTTGTATGATATTGAGGGTGGTAGCTTAATATAGGTTCACAATACCTTTTTGTAATATCACAGAACAGGGCTCATAGACCAACCTCTAGTCAAAATGTCTCTCAAATGCACAAAAAAGAATGAAATTACTTCAAACCAAGTTTGTGAAGAAGTTAACTCTGTTGCCCACTAGTTTCCATTAAGAGTCCAAAGTGCTAAAAGACAACAATATTTGAAGGGCTATTTCTCAGAGACCGTGGGGCATACAGACTCTCCGTTGGAGCCTATGGGATCGTGTTGGGACCATATACAAAAACCTTTCTCAGTTTTTTCTATCTCGGAGGAATTTTCCTGTGGTGATGACTTTTCAGTGGAGGGAAAA